>OY755171.1:22483061-22654335 GCA_963576735.1 Bedellia somnulentella | reverse complement strand
CAATTGCTTTTATCATGGTTGTAAATAAATAGTTACCTTTTTTACAAACAGTAATGCTTGTTATTTTGCCCATCCATATTGAAACATACATAAAATTGTTGACAGGTGCGCCGTGCCGCTGCCAAATGTTTAGAATCTGTGATCGCGACGCGACACGAGCTCCTCTCCGAAATGTACATTACTGTATCACCTGCCCTGATTGCCAGGTTTAAAGGTTTGTTTCATTTGATATGGTATTTCAAGATTTCCAATTTATACAAACTTTTTTGCACTGAGGTTAAACTTCTCAATCATTTGATAGTTGTAAAAATGTATATGGCTATAGCTGAAGTATGTGTATTTTAAGTTTATAGGCAATGAAAAATTGCCTTTTTTTGAGTTTATTTAATGTCATTACATATTATGTTACTTTAATGAAGAGTTATTTCTATTTATTTCCAAAAACTCTATTAATTAATTTATTACACAATGTCAGAAATAATAATACAATTTTACGTCGACTTAATGTATAAATAGAAATATACATTATATAATTAAAAAAAAACCACTTAAATCTAAACTTAACTACAATAATAAAATAAACAAATGGCCTCGTCACTCAAATAACTAAATAAGCAGAGAAAGTGACGTATTGGTAGAACCTTTAAATAATCTCATCTCTTCAATGAGTGCTATTGTTTCACTGTCGCCTAGATAAAGCGATCTAAGGCTTATTATTATATTTATTTATTTGAGAAACAAACGGTACACAATATTTCAAATAAGAGAAAAATACAGAGAAGTTCTGGACCTATGAAGTTTTTACCAATTGTTATACAAACGATACAGAAAAACGCAAATTAAAATAACTATTGAAAACAAAACAATTATACATCGGTTGTAATATGGATAATTTATACAGATGAAATTAAGTGAGTTAAATGAATTATATTGTCATTCCCACCAGACCAAACAAACAAGCAAACACTATAAGATTACAAAATATGCATAGAGATTTTAGGAAATAATGTTAACAATAATATATGATAATAAAATATACCTTAATAAGATACTTACTTTTCAAGGTTAAAAATACATAAATTAATAATGTATAAGATAATTATGAATGAAAGTACTTAAAATACATACTTTAATTATATAACATAATAAGTAAATATATAAATATAATATAATAAATAAATATAACATAATAAGGAAATATATAATATAATAAATAAATATAAATTCAAATAATTATATTAAGAGAAAATTGTATGACTCAAACATTTAGGGTCGATCGGCTGATTCAACAAAATCCAACTGTTTACAAAAGTTCTTAAATTGAGTTAATGATAAATTGAAAAAGTCAGCTTCGGAAAATTTTGTATTGTAAGAAATAATAGCACGGGCAATAAATGTGTTGGTGGCATAATTAGTCCTAAGAGATGGTGTGTGGAATGTGAATGAGTTTCTAGTATTGTAAGACGGACATCTTAAGTTTAACCTTGATAACAAATAAGGTGAATCAATTTGATTATGGATGGTTTTAAATACTATTAATTGATCCCTAGTGTCTCTAGCACATTTTAAGGGTTTCAAGTTAGGAAGGTTGTTAAAGTATGGAAATCTATAGATGAGGTGTTTAATAAACGTATTTTGAATTCTTTGCAGCATTTTGATATATACTTGATACATGGGGTTCCATACTGATGAGCCATATTGGAGTATTGGTAGTACCAATGCATTATAAAGTGTTACAATAGTTTGAGGGCTTTTAAATTCTTTTGACTGACGAAGTACAAACCCTAGCAATTTAAACGCTTTGGAGAATATGCTAGAAATATGTTTATCAAATAGCAATTTAGAGTCAATTATAATGCCAAGATCTCTAACCTCACTTGTTCTTGAAAGTGAATAGGGAAATTAATCATATTTGGTTTTCCTACCAAATGATATAATATGGCACTTGTCTAAATTAAGTTGTAAATAATTATTACTACAATAGGTAGCAAAGCGGTCAAGATCCGACTGCAGGGCAAGGCAGTCACCGTAACACGTGATAGTTTCATATATTTTGGTATCGTCAGCGAATAGAAGAAAGAGTGAACGGAGAAATACTTTGTAAATGTCATTTATGAAGATATTAAAGAACAGGGGGCCTACATGAGAACCCTGAATTATACCTGATGTTATTGGCACAAATGAAGAAGTGAAACCCTTTACAGTTACGGCTTGCCATCGTCCTCTTATATAGGACTCAATCCAACGTAGCAGGTCGCCGCGTATACCAAAGCTCTCGAGTTTAGCAATTAATATAGAATAGCAGATTTTATCAAAAGCTTTCGAGAAGTCTGTGGGTAATTCCAGCAAAATTCAGAAATTTGAGTTATAAAATTATTGTTTTTTTATTTTTGATATTTAATTATTCTTTGTTATGAATTTTATAGTACTCGTGTTACTAATTGTCAACGATGTAGTGGTCTCCAAAATACATGAGTTTTTTATAGTAAAAAGAGGGTATTAAAAAATTAGAGAGTGAGGGAATGATGCATCAGGTGAGGGAATGAGTGTTACCATATTTACGCCAATTCGACAATAAAAGACATGTTTAATGACATTAGAAATCTTGTATTATACTTTAAATAACAAAGATAAAGTAACATTTACTTAGTATTTCTCCTTATACAACTATTAATATAAATTTTTGTACGTAAAATAATGGACAACCTTTTCTTTGGAAATCACAGCGTTTCAAGTATTGCTAATTGCACTAGAGATTTAATTAATGTTGCTTACAAACTAATAAAGAGATCAAAAACGTATCATTTCTTAATACTGAACCAAAAAAGGCAACTCGTCAATGATAACCTTATAAACTATATTCGTTTCAAAATGAGAGAATAATAAAATACCAACTCTTTATATCAGGAATATTTCTTTGATTAACTTAGCTAATCACCCTTGTCCATTTCTCTAACAATGTAGCATCCCCTTTTTATTAATTTTGGAGGCTGAATCTTCTGTAGTACATCATTCCAATGATACAGTTGTTCATCTGTTATGGTGGGCCATTTCCAAGCTTTACAGCCTCTTGCCATGCACTTTACCAAAGCCCCTTCTTCAGAAACTGAAGATATTTGTCCAGGGTAAATCTTATCGTCCCATCTAACAATAACATGATCCCCTATATTATAATCTGTTCCTTTATCTGTTATATTCTCATCAGGGACTATTATACATTCTGTGTCACAGATAACTTTTGACAACTGCCTACTGTTCGACGTATTCTTGGAATGATGAGATGAAGATGAGTAATATCCTAAATGATAATGACTACACTTTCCAGTGCAATCGTTACACGAAAGACTTCTGAACTCGAGCACATCGGAAGCAAAAACAAATTGGCGAATTTTTTGAGTTCCAGGGAATGCAGCGATTGATTTAGATTGCTTTACTAAATTTTCTATCCCTACGATGTTAGCAGTGGTTACTTCAAACAACATTATTGAAGGACATCTTTCCAGTAATATATTTTTGAGTGTCATTAAATTTACGATATCAAGGCCTTCGGCCACAGCTTTATCGGCAGTTCTTTTTAAAGTGCCGCCCACACCATCAGGTGCACCTTTCCCATGCCCTGGTTCAGAATAATGCCATGAAAATAATCTTATTTCCGGAAATAAAACATTTATATATCGAGACACAATGTGGAAAATAAATTTGTTTTTGTATTGATTAACTGGACTGTCACTCAACATGTGAATCGTATGAATATTCAAATCCTGGCCTTTAAGCCATTCAAATACTGGTGTTAAATGAGCCCATACTGCCATCTTATCATGTCGGTTATTTTCAGATAGAGAGGAAAAAGAGTGGGCTTTGACACCATCACTGCGACGTAAATAAAGTACACCTGTATGAAGTGTAATTTGTTGTCTAGCACCACCAAAATGAACTGCCTGTATTTCTTCGTAGTATTTACAAGAATAATTCTCACTAAAATCTATGTGTATGAGGACTTCATTAGCAGTTAAATTCTTTTTGAGTTCTGAAATAGTTTGATACTGGTGAGCTATGGTACCGGCGTGCTGAAAGAATAATGGTAGTGCCTCTTCTAACTGTTTCACTAATTCTTTTATTGATATATTAATCGCCTTTTTTATGGGTTTGCGCACCGTCTTCGTCTTGCCATCCTTTTCATATGAAATAGTTTCATATATCCATTTATAATAGGTTATTATTTTGTTGGGTTGGGGGAGATAATACTCCATAGGCTTGTTCATACAACCCTCACATTTTCTGAACAAACATTTTGTTGAATGTACGTCGCACATTATAAATGAAAGAAATCTTGTGAGGTCGCAGCTAGGCAAAGCTTTACTCTCGTACAGTTTTTGGATCATCAATTGAATATTTGCGTGTATTACACATTTGCAAGTGTCACGATCTTTCACCAATGCCCAGGTTATCCAAAAAGGTCTGAACTTACAAAATGTGGCCAAGCTCACCTTGTATACAACAGTCGTCAAAAACTTTTTGTGCAAGTTTTTCATTGTATCACACAATAACCGTTTTTGTTTTACTTGTCCTTTGTGCCTCAAAAAATCTTTCTTACCCGGACACATCCTTGAATTCTCATCCTTTTCCAAAAACTCAGTAATATCTTGTTTGACTTTCATCGCTTTAGTATTTAATTTTCTGCACCTGGCTCTTTTGTAAGTTTCGTGTTTGAAAAAAGGTCTTGCTAAGCTGAGTAACTTATTTTTCTTCAAAAGGCTTGGTTTCATTACTTCAAAAAAAATCCTTTTATCACTATGTTTATTCTGATCTTTGTAGTGGTCTGTAAGCTGTGTAGAAATAACCTCTGAAAAAATTAGTCTTTTCTTCACGGTTTTAGGCACCTGTATATTTTTTAGTAGCTCTGAAACTTTAGCTTCAGGAGAACTCTGCACCTTGTTAGCTAATCTTTGGTATCTCTTGCGAAACTTCTCTCCCTTCCTTCTTTCGTCGTCAACAGATTTTTGTAACTTCGATATTTTAGTATAAAGTATTGCTCTACGTCGTCTTAGTTGTCTTTGCCTTTGAGCGATCAACGACAGTCTCCGGTGCTCCTCCCTATTTTCACGAACGTTTTGAAAAGAAGGCCCTGGGCTTGGAGGTGGCGTTATATCCAACAATCTGATTAAATTCTTTCGCAGCACACCTTGTTTATCCCTATAGGTTTGGCTATTTTTTTTCCAAGACTTTCGTTTTAGCCTTTTTTCTCTTGGATTCATATTAGATACAGGTCTAACCTGTCCTTTTTCTTTTTTCTTTATGTATTTCAGTCTTTCCTTTTCGCGAAGCCTTTCTAAACTGGTAGGATCGCTCTTCATTTTTTCTCTACGTTTCCGGTCATACTCTTTCTTCTTCAATTTTAGTTGTTCGTCAGTTAATTTCTTTTTTTTAGCCATTTTCAGGTTAATAAAGCCCTAAAACAAAAGAGCCAAGGTTGATTTACCGTTAATGCAGCTAGAATATAAAAAAAAACAAAGCGCACGGGTATAATAACAATTCCCTCACTTATCATCATTCCCTCATTGCAAATAAATATGAGGTAATGACGGTGAGGTAATGACGAAATCAAATATAACCGCCAAAAACGCACAACATAAACTTTCAATCGTATTGAATTTTATGGTCAAGTTATAAGACGCCAAAACTAACGTCAACGTTAAATCATTAATTAGTTAAAGTTGCTTACCTTATTTTTATAAGATGTGATGTAATGACGGCTGAAAATGTAACTTATTAAATTTTAAACAACACTTTGTTCTAACAGAAACTATTTGCACGCACAAGATGAATTCGCCATATTGAAATGTTGGCGGTACTGCCAACTGTCAAAAACAAATGGGTGCGTTCATGTTAAACAAATAACACGTTCAAAAAAGGAACGCAAACAAAATTGTGAAGAAATGATTTTATTTTTTCGGACACAATAAAAATAAAATGCGTAAATTTAAATAAGGGTGATTCTTTTTTTAACTGTATAGATTTTTCGAGAACCATTTTATTTTAAACGATCTGTAAAACTATTACCTTGAAATGTGTCGAAATGTATAAATTTAGCGACCATAGAGTATTTTAATCTGGAGTTTGGGACATAGTGAGGAAATGATTTTCGGATGTTTCCATAAGCAAAAGAAATCTTAGATACCTAGTTTGCTAGAAAGTCATGTAGGTATTTTGTATCCACTATAGCATACATAATAACAAAATAATAATCATTGCTTGAAATGCATAACTACTTAGAAAAATCAATAAGGACATGAATTTCAAAATTTCGGTAGAATTACCCAAATACATAATATACTCATACATACATATACTCACGGCTATAAATCCCAGGAAAGGGGTAGCCAGAGCTAAGGAATTAGAAATTCCTCAGCCACATTTGGAAGGTGCGTGGGGAATAGATGGTGGAATAAAGGTTCTTGGTGATGGGTCTCCAACCGCATCGCCCAAAAATCCCTTAAAAGCCCCAATACCGTTAGTCGCCTCTTACGTACACCCATCGGAAGAAATGGGGTAGTGCTATTCTTAGCCGACACTACACAGCAATACATATACTCACGGCCATAAATCCCGAAAAGAGGTAGCCAGAACTTTAGATCTAGAAACTTCTCAGCCACATAGGGGACAAGATAGTAGAAATGTAGTATCGTTGGTGATGGGTCTCCAACCACATCGCCCAAAAACCACTAAAACAACCCCCAAAACACTTAGTCACCTCTTACGACACCCGTGGTTAAAAAGAGGTAGTGACATTCTAAGACAGCACTACACGATATCTGTTCCTTTCAATATAATAATAAAATATATGTACAATACCTTAGATACAAAATTAAGGATATAAATATATTTTCAAAATCATTGCCGCTAAGGGATGGCTTTCCTAAGAGGCTGCCTGAATTTCCCTTTCGTATGACAATACTTATTCTTGGCCAAAATATGTACAGCCAAAGAAAACTCGCTAGTTTCGACTCTCTACTTTCCTTAAAAATCTAAGTGCATCTAAGTTCAATGCTACGAGGTTTCTGCGAAAGAGATAAAAATAATTACTTTCTTCCACAATGCCGCATTGACGCTTCTTTAGACCCTCGGCGTATGTAGCCGCAGCTCCATTCTGAGCCGAAGACCCTGCCTGACAAACGAGAAGGAACCAGTGTGTCGACACGGTTTGCATCCCATACAAATATCCTCCCATATTACCTGGGAATCACCGGTATTCCATCCAGTCTCCTATCCTAACACACCCGTTTATCATGCTGGCAGCACTAGTAGCATGAGAGAAGGAGATACTGAGAGATTTTGTATGAGCAATATGTCAGTATCTCACTTCTCACATGACATACTCACTCTCACGCTCTGAACAGTAGGTTAGTGTGTAGTGTAAGCACAGTACAGTAGTTAGTATCCTTTTGGGGATACGGCGTGAACGTTTGAGTTTGAGTTGATTCATCATCAGTCAATAGATGTCTACTGATGGACATAGCCCTCCCCCAAAAATCTCCATAACGACCGATTTGTGCTGCCCTCATCCATTGGCTTCCTGGGACCTTGAGCAAGTCTTCGGTCCACCTTCTGGGAGGCCTACCCACACTGCGTCGTTCGGCACATGATCGCCACTTCAGAAATTTAAAGCCCCAACAGCCGTAGGTTCTACGAACAATGTGCTCTTCCCATTGCCACTCAAGATTTACACCTCCGGTTCTTCTACGGATCTCCTCGTTGCGGATTCGATCACGTAGTATCTAACATGGCCTTCTCAATTGCTCTTTCGGTGACTTCGGTGACTTCGGAGCCTTTTGATGAAGCCCATTGTTAAAGAGCACGTTTCTGTGCCGTATGTCATGACCATAGATCGGATAATCGGATGCATATTTACCTAAAGTTGACCGGCGGCTTAGTATGGAAAGCACTTCTTTATCGTAAAGATTTCGGGATTTCGGAATTGATGCATTTAATGTTCGGAATATAGAATCAAAAGTATTTTCATTACGTTTGTAGTGTTTTCTATTACAATAAATTATTTGTATGTACATTACTTGTATGGAAAAAAACCCAATGTTTCGGGATGAATACCGTTAGCGTTTTGGTTATAAATATAATTGAATGCACACTCAAATAAAGGTTTTTAAATAAGGAGTCGTAATTATTTGCGTTGAGAACAATATTTGAATAACATTGTAAAGCTTGTTGTGCACTTAGCTGCACATTTACTAACGTTAAGATTTTAACTATTATGAAATATATCGAAAAATAAATGGAGATCAATTTCAGTTTTGAATTTACAATTCTCGTTATCTTCAAAAAAGCGTTATAAATGTGAATGTGCGAGTGAAAAATCCCGACATTGAAAAAGACAATTCCGAAAAAAGAAGCCGTCTCCATATTTTCTTAGCCAAAAAATAAGTTTAGGTGAATATGCATCCGATTATCCGATCTATGGTCATGACTGTGACTGGCACAAGGGACTGGCAACACACGTTGATCAAAGTCTTTCTTTTGAGTTGATTTGATTACGATCAGCATTGCTAGCACAAGCGCTATTTTATCGTCACGATATCGGTTAGAATGAGATGACAGTATACGTTAATAATTAAGTGCGAAAGAAATTGATGTTTTATACCACGCGACATCTAGTTAAATGGTAGCTCGTACGCAGTATGCAGATAGGTATTATATCGATACAAAGATACATTACAAATCGGGAATCGCTACTTAGACTAACTAAGCTTTAACATTATCACACTTAGGTGCCTCACAGCCCATAAATATATGTCCCCACCACCATCAGGGTTTCAATCCAACCCTATATAGGGTTGATTTGGCTTTAGTCCACTAGGTTGACCTAATTCGGTATGCAAAGTTTTACTAAAGTGATGCTGATTACAAAACCATTTCGAGATATTATGGTTATAAACAATATTTTCTCGAAATTATGTCAATTGAAGCTAAGATGACTGTTATTTTATCAAAAAACTGTAACAGTGTTTGACCTTCAATTTTGTTTCAAAGACATACGGTTTTGCAGATTATTAATAAAATATCGAAAATCATAGGTTTGTTTAGTATAATATCGTAATAATTTCATTTGACATCACAAATTCTTGATATGTTTTGCAATCAGCAACATTTTTATAAAACATTTCGCTTCATTTGCATGTCGCTACGTGATTTTATCGATCGATGACGTCATTCAGTACAAAAGTTGAACAATCTTTAAAAATCATAACTTTACAATTACTCATTTTAAATGGAAAATATTCAAATTAGTGTTTTATTTTGGTGTTTACTATCGAATAAAAATATTTAATAAATACCAAAAAAAAACTTTGCATACCGAATTGGGGGTTGGAGAATTAACGACTACTAACTACCGTAGCTAGGCCCGACGGTTTAACGTGCCCTCCAAAGCACGGAATCATCATAATTTTCGGTAAAATCACGTGATTCAAGCCTGCAATATCCTTTCAGACTGGGTTAAATCATACAAATTAAATTGTTAAGTTAACACCCCAGGGATCGAACCCGAGCTACTAATATTTTATTTTAATTTTAATGTCGATAGCAGAATAATAATAAAAACATATCATAAATCATACACTTTATTTTGATTATTATTTATTACACTACAAAACAACGGTTGAACCTCAAACTTTGATTTTATTTAAATCTTAATTTTTACTGGCAACAAAACTAATGAAAGTTGTGACGTGACGTGAAACTTTGCAAGACGTGGCTGACGTTTCAATTTTATTTCGATTTGACGCCGCACTCGTAGATTGGACGCAAAATTTATTAAACTTTTACTTTATTCCGTGTTGGAACTCTCGTAAAAGGTATTTATTGTGTATATATACATATTTATTTAACAAATATATATTTTCATTCCTGTATTTATTCTGTATTGTTATTATTTCAGAAAAATGGATCAAATTGTTAAATTTGTTGAGCCAGGCAAGCAATTCGCTAAGGATTCTATCAGATTAGTAAGAAGATGCACCAAACCAGATAGAAAAGGTAAAGAAATGCACTTAATATTACTCTTACAATATGTTTAAACTATTCATTTGCTTATTTTTTGTTTCTAATTCAATGAGTTATCTCTGATTTTAGTAGTGGCCGATTCTACAGAACTACACTTTTAAAATCATACATGTATTACTTAAATAACATTATAATATTAAGGTTTACTTAGATGTCAATTGCAGATTATTTGACTAAAAAAATCTGAACACAAACTGCAGTGTTTGCAAATTTTGTAGCTGTAGTATGGGTGACTTGTTTGTGGTTGTACTAACATCAAGTTAATATTTTTCTTGTAGGTAGTACTAGTAGTAGAGGCATAAACAAAATTATAAGATACCTCGGTAGTTTGGGAAAAGTTGTCAGTTATCTTAATTCTTTGTTCAAATCATTGAAAATTCAGGATGTGTACCATTAATTATTCAATTATAGTTTGCAATAATCACTCTAACTTTCTTTATCATTTGTAATAATTAGTTAATTAACTAATTTATTAATATATATGACCTAATATTTCAAACTATCCCAAATCTTTTTCAAAAAACAAAACTAAATGAGAAAGTTAATGAACATGTGAAATATTGATTTGTTTATATCAACCATGGATGCAATTACATTTTGGTTATTCTAATGAAAAGATATTATAATGTACCAAAATATCTGAATCCCTAATCAAATGTTCTGTTTTGTCAGCTAAAGAACCAACAATGATTTCTTTCATTATTGAATGTTTGATTAGAGTTCGACACCATTTCACTTTGAAAATCTGTTAAAACTTTGTTTATGTCTTCATAAAATGCTGTATTTTGCAACTGGTAACCAGACAAATTCAAAATAATGGTTAACAAATATACCTACTTATCGTTATTTCAAAATTGGTGTGTGTAGGTCTTACATTGTATTACAAATAAACTTGATGTGACAAAACATTAAACAGGCATTGCATTCTAAGGTTTAAAAAAATAAAGTAAAATTTACAATATTCCCAAGCACCAGAACCCTTTAAAAAAAGGGTTGTGTAGTGAAGCATCATAACAACTTATAACATATCCTTAAAATTTAGTTAATTAAATTTTGTTTTACCACCTGTGCTGTCATTCATTCATACACATATAAAGCTAGTTAGAGACTATTTATCACCACTCTCTACAATCCTGGCAAGCCTCTCAGCCTTTAATAACATTGATCAACCTTAAATCAATGTCTTTTGAATCTTAGTGTTTCAGATACTTTTTTGAATAGATTTTCTATTTGATCTGAATACCTCCTATGTGCTAGTTTTTGTCTGACATTACCATTTTCATTGGCTAAATAAATCTCTTACTTAGAAAATTTTTCTTTAAATGTAAATAAATATACTCGGAGCACAACTCTTCTTTGTATCTTGTGGATATTGATTGTTAAGTGCTTTGCAGACCAGGGGGGCGGGCTTTTTTACTGCGAGCAAAAAAGACCTCTGCTCGTTGGTGTCTGCGGGCACAGTCTTTTCACCCTTCATGTGCATTTGTAGAATTGGATTCACTTTATACCGGGCCGCTGTGCAAAGTGCCTTTGAGTACCATCTATTTAACTATACAGTATATATTGGTAATACTGCTGTTATTGCCACATAATATATTTTCGTGTTTACCATTATAAAGCCACATACATACATATACTCACGGCTATAAATCCCTAAAAGGGGTAGCCAGAGCTGAGAAAATAGAAATTTCTCAGCCACTTTTGGAAGTTGAGTGGGGAAAAGATGGTAGAATAAAGGTTGTTGGTGATGGGTCTCCAACCGCATCGCCCAAAAAGCCCCAATACCGTTAGTTGCCTCTTACGTACACCCACCGGAAGAAATGGGGTAGTGCTATTCTACGCCGACACTACACAGCAGCCACACTAATAAGTTATGCTATAAAGTTAAAAAGATATACAGTTTTAGACTGGACTACAGAATTAAACCTAAACCATTAACATTTTTTTACCTGTATATATAAGTAAATGTGAGATATACTAATTATCATCAGGGAATCCCTCTTATCATCTTTCTCTCTTTTTAATGCTTAAAATGGCTGAGGGGTTTTAGAATTTGATGCTTTAGTTACAAATGATTGTGATTGCAAGAATGAGTATATTTGTGTTATAAATTCTAGGTTTTAACACTAGCTACATCTCTCACACAAGCTGCGCCCAACTTTTATCAATATTATAAAAACGCTTGACTTAATGTGAATGTTATTCTATTTCAGAATTCCAGAAGATCGCAATTGCTACCGCCATCGGTTTCTGCATCATGGGCTTCATCGGCTTCTTCGTAAAACTCATCCATATCCCCATCAACAACATCATTGTGGGATCGTAAATTAGTATTAGTCAGTTGAGGAAATAACCGGTTTTCAGTAAAATAACACTTTACAACTGTCTCAAGAATCTACTCAATATTATATACATATATTTGTGGTAGAACTGTGTTAGGTGTTAATCTACATGTTTTTCTACTGTAAACTGTATATTTCTTTGTAGGTTGTAATTTGTTTACTTATTTATAAATATTTTTCTTTTGAAAACCTATAAGAATACCAATTATTGTAATATCAAACTTAGGAGTGAAAACTGAATGACTGAACTTTGGTTTAGACAAAATGTGTTGAAAAGAATAGTAAATGTAAACAAAGTGAAAATATTTCTAAATGAGTAGATTTAATATTAAGATGTAGGAAGGTGTTTTAGTTAACATTATAAGTGATTATCAAATCATTAATATTTGTTTGTAACTAAATATATATATATCGAATTACTATTAAATTATTCCCAATTTTTGTAGAAGTTTTTTTAATTTGCATGCATACATAAACTCACGGTAATTACTCCCAAAACTGGGGTAACCACTTAATTTTGTAGGTTGTGAGATTAAAATATTAGCATAGAATAGAAAACTCGAGGAGAGAAATTGAAAACGTTCTTTTAGATAAAAAGGGTTGGCAGGATTGAACAAAATGGATGTGCATTCCGGCGAAGAATTCGTCTTAGCCATATAAGCTGAGTGCGATATGCAGATACATGATCATATTTCCGCAATCCAAAAATAAACCTAATGCAAAAGTTTGTAGCACAAAGGACGATTGGAAATTGCTCCATCATTTCGCCCCGAACAAATATCAATTGAAAAGATCCCAATACCCTTAATCACCCTATAGAGTCGCTCAGGAAGAAATGGCTATTCTTAGCTGACACTAAAGTATTTTTATCATTTCTTAGTATATTAAAAAGCTATTTACCTTAGGCGTAGTACAGTACGAACTCATTTCTTCCCTTGTATTGGTGCTTAGATTTAGATTAGAAAGATGGTTTCCGCAATTGGTCACTACAGGGCCATTTTACGTGGGCCACGGCCGTCATTCTATCCACCCGAGCTCTACCCAGAAGTCACCAAGTTGTAGTATTGGGGCTATTTATTGCTTTTTGGGAGTTAGGAGGTAACCTGGTGTAATAAATCTCTATTTAATAAGAATTCCGGAAAATACTCTTGAAAAAACAACACCATTGCCAAATCTCTCAATTAAAATAAACCATAAATGTTTCAGTCATTGTACCATAACTTTACCCGCGTTTTCATTTAAAACAATGGAGCGTAACCGAAAACATTTAATCATACATACATATACTCACGGCTATAATTCCCTAGAAGGGGTAGCCAGAGCTAAGGAATTATAAATTCCTCAGCCACTTTTGGAAGTTGAGTGGGGAAAAGATGGTAAAATAAAGGTTTTTGGTGATGGGTCTCCAACCGCATCGCCCGAAATTCCAATAAAAAGCCCCAATACCCTTAGTCGCCTCTTACGACACCTGTGGGTAGATAGGGGTAGCGTCATTCTAAGCCGGCACTACACGGCGATTTAATATTTTATTATATTGAGCTTAACGATTACAATCGGCATTAGGGAACTGTGCTCCATCTCGGGTCGAAGCGGTAGATGTAACCGCAGAACCTATGTGGACTACAGAAGTGCTGTTTCGAGAAGATCCAAGAATTACATACAAGGACGTCGAGAACATATTACTCATAAGTTCGGGGAGTGCTATTATAATTTTCATAGAGTGAATGCACTGTCCAAGCAAAACGTAGGTATTGTGAACACCAGGCGAGTCATATTTCACGCGATGATCAGAAGTATTTAGTACCTTTGCTCTACCACCCCTTCAAGAATATACGATGTAAACAATAAGTTCAAGAAAAAATCCTTCATTCCATTCAGTGTACTGCTGAATGCGCCTCTGACTGTCATTAGACTTAGCCGTAGTAATCTCTATATAGTTTGTGGACTTAGCATACCTCACTCTAATGTGGGGTTTTTCATTATACTTACCGTCACTTATGATAAAATTTTGTTGCCACGCAAAGAGAAAATTGGAAAACCGCCAAGTTAATACTTAACTAACAGATGTCAATGTCTAGATTTAGATCACTCTAAAATGTATAATGATTATTCGTTATCGCCCTGTGTACGCCGTCAGCACTTCGACTGGAAGGAGAATGGACGCTGCTTCGCTCAATTATTATTTTATGTGGCATTTTGTGCTGCCATACAAGAACCGAATTTTTATTAACTATTCTTACATAAATCGCAAACTGCTTAGAGTCGTAATAAATAAAGGAAGAACAATTTCGACACAGGCGGGAAACGCAACGCAAACACTACTTAAACGTGTAAAAGAAATAAAGTATAGAAGAATTTCGCGCTTGCAGCCATTGACACGGTAGCTCAATTGGCAGAGCGACGGGGGCGTATACCCGAGGTCGCGGGTTCGATTCCCGCCTGTGTCAAAATTTTTCTTTCCTTTATTTATTCTTTATTTATATGAAATTAATATATTCGGACATATAGATCAAGTTAGCCCCCACAAAAGTAAGTGCTTGTTGTTAAAATATAAATATTAACTCGACCGAATTATTACTATTATTCAACACATATTACGCTAGACCGAACTAGTTTAGAAGAGAACCTGTTTGAACCTTAGACTACAACAGAGACGTCGTGAAACGAAGGACTAATACGTATTTGAATAGCACCACTGATAGAGTGCCTTTCCACCAGAGATGTGATATGTATAGCTATGCGTTGGATGCATATGATATCCACCAATCATATTCCTTATATACATTCTGTGTACTAAGTATCGGGAATTTGTCAATAAAACAAAAAATACAAATTATTCATCTAAATTTATTTTATCGCCTTCAAAGTAGGCCCCATCGCTTGCAATACAACATCTCCACCGCTTCACCCAGTCTACCATACATTTTTCATAGGCTATTTGCGTAATGGCCTTTAGCTCATTCAGCGAATTTTCTTTTATGGCTTCTATCGACTCAAAACGTTTTCCTCGAAGTGGTAATTTTAACTTGGGAAATAAAAAAAAGTCAGACGGAGCCATATCAGGTGAATACGGTGCTTGGTCGAGAACTTTTGTTGAATTTTTCGCTAAAAACTCTTTCACTATAATGGCTGTGTGTTAAGGGTGCATTATCATGGTGCAGCATCCATGAGTTGTGTTGCCACAAATCTGGACGTTTTCGGCGGAGACTCTCACGCAAACGCTTCATGACGCCTAAATAATATTCTTTATTCACTGTTTCTCCCTCTGGAAGGAATTCGGAGTGAACCACACCACGGTAGTCAAAAAAAACTGTCAGCATCACCTTGATTTTGGAGCGACTTTGCCGCGGTTTTTTGGGTTTCGGCTCGTTTTCGAGCCGCCATTCTGAAGACTGTTGGCTTGTTTGCATGTCGTACTCATAAACCCATGTCTCATCGCCAGTTATTATACGTTTCATAAAGGTCGGATCCGTAGAAGCTCGGGAAACCATGTCTTCAGAGACATCTATCGCATCTTTTGGAACTAGTCGAGCGGCGACGCGTTTCATGCCTAAAATGTCAATGAGAATGTTGTGGACGGACTTAAAAGATATGTTCACCTCACAAGCCAACTCTCTTAGACTCATACATAGATTTTCGAGCACTAGCTTCTTGATTCTGTCGATGTTTTCTTTGGTCGTAGCGGTTGAAGGTCTACCAGAACGAGGCAAGTCTACTACTACTTCTCGGCCTTCTTTAAAAGCCTTATACCATTCATAAGCCCTTGTTTTCGATATACACGATGCGCCGTAGGTATTTCGCAACATTTTTAGTGATTCACCACATGAAATATCATTCGAAACACAAAATTTAAGGCACACTCTTTGTTCAACAATATTTTCCATTGTAAAAATCGCCGAGGACTCAAAACTATGACCAACAAAAAATTTAGTTTAAAACAAATTAAATGACAGATCCCGCTCAATTTTTGCGCGCTAAATCAGTACAGTGCTACCAACATGCAGTAAAAAACTTTGAACGACCTCTTTTACGCGGGTCTTTTTATTGACATATTCCCGATACTTTTTACACAGAGTAGTATATACTACGTGCACCAAGGAATATGATTGGTGGATATCAAAGCATCCGTAGTAGCATAGCTACATTGCACATCTCTGGTGGAAAGGCACCCTTAGTCTCGACGTGGTCTCGCTCGACACCCATGGCCATTATACCAGTCAAATAAGATTAAAAGAAGGGGTTTTAAATTGATAATTATAAATCATTTAAAGTTCATATACTCACGGCTACAAATACCTAAAAAGGGTAGCCAGAGCTGAGGAACAAGAAATTCCTCAGCCACTTTTGTAAATTGAGTGGGGAAAAGATGGTAAAATAAAAGTTGTTAGCGATGGGTCTCCAATCACTTAAAAGCCCCAATACCCTTAGTCGCCTCTTACGTACACCCACGGGAAGAAATGGGGCAGCGCTATTCTAAGCCGACACAGCACTCATTCAAAGTTCCTTATCATTATATTTAAAGTTCATTCTTTCATATATCAATTATAATCGATGCGGTTAAAGCTTCTCAGCAACGACTTTCCATTTTCCCCTTTTTCCTCTTAATAATTCTTTAACAATGTTTTTTTTGTTATTTTTAAGGCTTAAAATAGCTCTAACTTCTATCTTTCCGCGGGAAACTTTTAAGCAATTGTTGAACAATGTGGCTTGGAGAACCGTCAACATACATTTGTCATTTTACAATATTGTGCTCATTGAACTTTTAAAATTGGCTTAGGAATTACTACATAGAGAGGATGGATGATAGAAAATTGGTAAAAGGGATCTATAGAGCTAGTGTGGATGGTAATGTTTGTAGAGGACGACCTCGGAGAACAAACTTGGACCAAATTGAGTGTGTGCTCAAAAAGGCTGGTGTCCGTAGTATGAAGAATAAAAGAGCATGTATGAAAAGATTGATGGATGTAAACGAAGCTAGAGAGGTTTGTCAGGATCGTACGAAGTGGCGATCGATAGTCTCT
Organism: Bedellia somnulentella; assembly: GCA_963576735.1. Taxonomy (NCBI): domain Eukaryota; kingdom Metazoa; phylum Arthropoda; class Insecta; order Lepidoptera; family Bedelliidae; genus Bedellia; species Bedellia somnulentella. Next base: position 22,636,898 of record OY755171.1, on the reverse strand, counting down.
GCCTACCCCAATGGGAACTAATGGCGTGAGTATATGTATGTATGAATTACTAGTTCTGAAGTTCTGGCTAACTTTGTTTATGATATATTGTATTAACTCTAGTTTTCCTTTCTGCAATAGCAGCCTTTACACAGCGTGAATAAATAATCAACAATAATGCAATAATTTAAATAATTAATTTATTTGTCAGGTTTCTGCAGTATATGTATGTAGAAGGCGGGATTCTTGACTTCTGAGAGCGGCTGGAAGTCCCCGTAGATCTCGTGCTTGGCGCGGCCGCCGAACGCCGCGTCCAGCATGCCCGTGAACCGCGCCAGCCGGTGCGGGTAGTAGCACAGACGGAATTCACTGGAAGGGAAATTATGTTGTACGTGTATAGGGGTAAATGATTTGGAGAGGCTGTTTATAATTTGTATGTTTAACGTAATGCACATTTCTGCAACCACTGCCTCTGTTTTTATTTTTAGACTATTCTCACTGGATGCGCCCAGTTTTCAATACGTATTCTATCTGGGCAAAGAATGATTCGTGCTTAGCCTAGTGGGCCCAGGCCCAATGCACTGCACTCCACCCCAAGAGTCTAATAGTTATTTCTCTCTCAATTTAAAAGAGACCGAGGAATTACTATTCCCAAACTTCTGGCTACTCAATAGACACCTGCCCTACAAACAAACACACAACCTCAACTCCACTCCACTCACTCTCCACTTTGTACGAACCTGAAAACATCTCACGCTTTCCTCTTATGCAACGCTTCTTTAATACATATTCTGTCTGGACATAGAAAGACTAGTGCTTAGCTAGCTTAGTCGGCCCAGGCCTACTGGACCCCACCCCATCAATCTAATGGTTTTTCTCTCTCAATTTATAGTGACAGAGGAGTTACTATTGCCGAACCTCTGGCTAGCCAATAGACTCAAACCAACACACAACCTCACCTCCACTTCACTCACTCTTCATTTTCAACGATCCTCACTCTGTTATTATTCTCACTTCAGCCCCCGTTACATGAGGCGTGTGAGAGCGAGTATGTCATGTGAGAAGTGAGAAACTGACAGATTTTGTAAGAGCAATCTGTCAGTTTCTCAGTTCTCATGTGACATACGCGCTGTCACAAGCCTCATGCTACTAGTGCAGGTTTTCTCTTTTTTTAAAACGTACTTGATCTGTTTAAAGAAATATTCGTGCTGAGCCCAGAAGGATCTGGTGCCTACCGCACGTTTGATACCTTCTCGTCTTAAATATAATTCCTCCTTTTAAGAAGAATCAAATTTTTAAAAACGCGCAAACTGTTTTCTATAAATTGAACTCTGCGTCGATAGTGGCGACGATGTAGTAGTCCAATGTCACCAGCACCGACATCTTGATATACATACATACATACGCCGCTCACGCCGTTAGTCCCCATTGGGGTTCCCATTCCCCTCTTCTTGATATCTACTTTGTTAGATCCTGACACCCTCTCAGGTTCATCAATCTTTTCTCACATACTCTTCTTTCCTCTTATTTCAAGATCCTACTTTTTTTAAACATACATAGGTATAGTCACGGCTATAAATCTCTAAAAGGGGTAGCCAGAGCTTTGGAATAAGAAATGACCGGTATCTTTCCTCCAAAGATCACGTATTAAGCCACAATACCCTTAGCTACCCTCTACAGGGTAGGCTCGAGCCCCTTGGTGGGGGCTTTTATGGGCATATATACCCTTAGTTTCCTCTTACGAACATCCACGCAAAGAAATTGGGTTGTGCCATTTATTGGAGCGAAGCTCCATTTACCCCCGACTTTTGCATTTCGTTGTGATCGTACTCCTCCCAAACGGCTCAACTCAGAACCCTGAAATTTTGCACGGTGGTCAAGGACCATGTCTAGATAGTTTATGTCAATTTTGATAAAAATCGGATGTACCACGGAGGAATAATCACCACTAAAAAATTACAATGTTAGTTTATGGAAAAATTACGTAAACAATGCCAGCGGGTGAAAATAGATTTTTTTCATATTCGATCGTCCCAAAGTCACGTCCGTTTACGCTCCGACACTTGGTGATTTTTCGAACTTTTGAGCGCTAATACTCGAAATCTACAACATTTCCTCATAATATGTGAAGATTTGTTAAAGTCTCTTTGAAAATGTACATATTATTTTGCGGTATTGTTATAAGTCTTCTTAAATATTAGAATTAAATAAGCTGACCTCCACTCATTAAACTCCGGGTCGGTGGTGGCTAATTATACTAAGATTCGAGCTCACCCCAAGAATACACACTAACGTCTGTTACTTTCTCAACTTAAAATTGGCCGAGGAATAACTATTCCCGAAGCTCTGACTGGCTTCCCAATAGAACTCACCTCCACTCGTTGAACTCGGGGTCGGTGGTGGCGTCGATGTAGTAGTCCAGCGTCACCAGCTCCGGCTTGCCGCCCACCACCAGCACCGACGTCTTGATCTCCACCGGGTATTTACTCTGGAAGGATAGAATGTGGGAATGGGATTCGGCGATAAGAGGAACTTTTTACGAGTAGGCCGTTTTAAACAACTTTGGGTGCTCATTGGAACTGAGAAGCTTGAAATATCAAGTTGCATAGGTTCGAGTGTTTCTGAGTCCAGCCTTTACTTCGTTCTTGAAGTCATAATGTATGATTGTTTTACATAAATACATATAGTCGCGCCATATTTATCCGTCCGCACTATGTGTCCAAATAATCTAAAATTACTTTATCTATCTTTTCTACAATATCATCTTTTAGATTGCAACTTTCGCATATGATGTGATTGAGTGAAATTGTTTTTATCTTTAAATATCATGGCGAATCTTACTAAATGTTTGACATGGCATATATTACTTCCACCACAATATTGTAGGTTTAGAGGTGAATAAAGTATCGTTGTTGTTGGATTCTTAACATACCGCTTATCAATCTTACAAGATGACTCAGATCACTCTGGCATCACTTAAACCGTGGTAAAGACAGGGTAGGTATAGCATCTATAAAATACATCCTCAAACTCACATTATAATAAATAGACTTCTGCGGCGTAGCGCCACTGTCCATCATCAGATCATAGTTCCTGTGATCAATAAACAACAGTCCTCCCGGCTTGATGCACTTGGCGAAGTTTTCTAACGCCACCTGTTGCTCGCGCTGGTCGCCGGCCTCGCTCAGCAGATGCGCGAACGAGTTGCCGAGACACAGCACCGCGTCGAACTGCACGTCCGACGTGTAGCGCTGCAGGTCGCGGTGGAGGGTCTCCCAGTTTGCTTCTTCGATTACTGGAATTTGAGGGAGAGTGTGAGAAGAGTTGGTTAAGATAGTTATTGTTGAGGTGGATTTCAAGGATTTAAGAATAAACAGCTCGCACTTTGGGCTTGACCGCCAGAAAATTGCAAAATTCGAGCTTAATTCTGAAATCGGGTCTACCTACCTACTGGGAGTTAGGTGTCTAAACCCACTATTATAAACGTTTGAACATTAAAATTGCAAAATGCGGAAAAAGGTTATTCATTTCTACAAGGTCTAATTAGTTTACAAGCCGTAGGTCCATTAGTCGTATTTTATGAAACCATTGAGAATGTGAGGATTGTGAGAATTTTTTTCTAAGCCGTATAACTAACTCGTCGTTCTTACTGTGCACACAAATAATATTGTTACATACATACATACATATACTCACGGCTATAAATCCCTAGAAGGGGTAGCCAGAACTAAGGAATTAGATATTCCTCAGCCACTATTGGAAAGTTGAGTGGGGAAAAGATGGTAAAATAAAGGTTGGTGATGGGTCTCCAACCGCATCGCCCAAAAATCCCTTAAAACCCCAATACCGTTAGTCGCCTCTTACGCACACCCACCGGAAGAAATGGGGTAGTGCTATTCTAGACTTACACTACACAGCAACAAATAATATTGTTGTAAGAAGTAATTACCATTTATCCGGAATCAACTTATTCAATCAAAAGTGTTCGGTATACATTTCAGCTACTTAGTGAACCTTTAATTTACATACTTTTCTTCACTCATCTTCCAAAAGAGGCTGGAGAATTTCTAATTGGATGGATCATAGCTACAGAAGTTTTTACAATAATAACTTTTAGAATTATTTACCCCATTTGTCATACTGCGGCTGCTTCCTCTTCTCCCAGCGCGCCTTGAGCGCGTGTTTGAGCATCTTGTCGGAAGCGTCCACCGACATCACCTCGAACCCCTCGTCCACCAGCATCATGGAGTCGATCCTGGAATTTCACCATAACTTCTATTTAATATTATTTACTAACTTTTACCTAGTAGCTTTGTAGTTTCGGCTTAGAATAATACTACCCCATTTCTTCCCATGGGTGATCTTAAGAGGCGACTAACGCCCGATTTCTGAATTGAGTATTCAAGCTTAGAACGACTTAAGTATCGTTTTGTCTCATTCGGTTGTTAAGATTTCAATGCGACAGAACGATACTTCAGTTGTTCTCAGCTGGAATACTCAATTCAGAAATCGGGCGTAAGGGAATTGGGGGCTTTTTAAGTGATTTTTAGGCGATGCGGTTGGAGACCTATCACCATAAACATTTAGTATGTAATCTTTTCCCCACTCAAATTCCAAAAGAGGCTGAGGAATTTTCGTTCCAAAGCTCTGGCTACCCCTTCTAGGGATTTATAGCCGTGAGTGTATGTATGTATGTATGTAAATTTTACCATCTACCATTTTGTACCCTATCAACTTCCAAATGTGGCTGAGGAGTTTCCAGCTCTGAAGCTCTGGCTACCCCTTCTAGGGATTTATAGCCGTAAGTATATGTATGTGTGTATGTTACTGAATTTCAATTCATGTGTTTGTTAAATTGACCTAGTTTAATGTATTATTATATTTATTATACACTATAATTTATAGGCAAATAACTTTTGCTATGAAATACTAACTCCAGGATTTTTTTTCATAACTAGCGATCCAACCCGGCATCGCACTCGACTCGATATCTTACGCCCATTAAAATATCATACAAAACTAAGAGACTTAAACTTAGAATAACTCAGCGGGAATCAAACCTGCGACTTTCGGATCATCGACTGCAAATACCATATAATAGATTAATCAGTTTATATTAACTTCATAACCGATAGTTAAACTTGTACCAAATATATTGCCAAATGTCGTCATTACATATCTAATTAAGAGGTATATCTTGAGTAGTTGGATAGACATAAACATAATACATAAACATAAACGTTCACGCCGTTTATCCCCGAAGGGGTTGGCAGAGGTACCAATACTTCTGAACTCACATGGCAGCGTCATCTAGTGTCCAGAGAAGGTACCCACGTTTTGCTTAGACAGTGTACTCACGTGATAGGGGGCAGGCCTATCGCCGTTTTGTACGAATACACTGTCACATGACTAAGTACAACTCAGCCATGTGGGTTTCCACACGATGTTTTCCCTCACCGTTAACAACCATGATAAATTAACCACGCATATGACTTTAGAAAAGACAAATTGGTGTAGGCCCGACCCAGGATTGGAACTCACGCCCTTCTGTTTTCGGGCGGGTGTTCTACCCACTGGACTATCATGTCGCTATGTATGTAGTTGGATAGAATTATGTCATTATTATTTTTCCTTTCGGATACATACACATGGTCACCCCATGAGTTCCCATTATGCTAGGGATCAATTTGCTGGTATGAACCCTTCGCATTCCGCAAAAACTATAATCAAGGTATGTTCTCGAAGAGCGTTAATTATCTTTAACATACACTCCAATTCTCTTCAATTTTTATGTTCTGTTTTACTTATATTAATTTATTTTTTGTGTATGTTATGAAAGAGATAAGTTTAAAACGTGTCTTAAATGATGTAGATATAATAACATCGCTGTTATTGTCGTCTCAATGTGAGATAAGAGCTCGCGAACGTATATAGGTATACTAGCTAGGCATATGTACGTAAACAAATCATAACATTTCATCATTCAGGTGACGTCACACAACACGTTTGATAACTTTATCAACACATTGACGAATATACGAATCTGTTTATTCACTGTGAAAACCGTTCTTAATTTTTTCTTCTTTTTCGTTTCGCTCTTGTCAGAGCGGTCGTGGTCTTCATGAGGGAGGGTAACTCTTTATCCTATGCTATCATGATGACTCTCTTGGGAAGTTAGTGCAGTGGTTTCCCCTTGCCTTCTGCACCAGTCATTTTAGAGGTTATTTAGGCCTCAAGGTCGCTGTAGCCTCTTCCAGCGAGTTGACCCGCCGGGTGTGTGGATATACCGCTACTGCTCGGTCGCCAGAGTCGTTCTTAATTAAGTTATTGTAAATTAAATTTCATTTCCATTTATTATTTTCCAAAAAAATATTGTATAGTAATTGCACAGTTGCGGTGATTGAGGAACATAAAAATATTCGCTAGGTTGTATGTGCAAATTAACATCACCCCAGATTATGTGTAAGATTGCGAGTATTGATCTGTGGAGCTACTTTCAGATAAGAAAATAATTTCTTTTTGTTTGATAACCCTATTCTTGAGGAAGGTTATGGGCTATAAAGCAGTAACGATTGCAATGCATGCAATGTGTTGTATTGTACATATAATAACGGCTCTATATCCTAAATAATGAGGTTGGCTTACCTAAGCTTCAGAATTCAAAAAACATAAGCCTTTTTTTAAAGTTTCAAGGGTAAATATTAGCATAATAAAAGATGGTTGGCGATGGGTACCTAGCAACATCGCCTAACAATCACTTAAATAGACCCAAAACCCTAAATCGTCTCTTACGACAACCATGGCTACATTTGGATTAGTCCTATTCTAATCTGACAGGACACAGCATTCATTTATTGTATTGCCATTTTGAGCATTCATTTCTCTGCTATCCGTACGCAGTCAAACCGGGTCATTACTCTATTACATACATAAATACATACATATACTCACGGTAGCCACATATAGACGGTAGCCTAGCTATGGAATTAGAAATTCCTCAGCCACTTTTGGAAAGTTGTGTGGGGAAAAGATAGTGAAATAAAGGTTGTTGGTGATGGGTCTCCAACCGCATCGCCCAAAAATCAATTAAAAGCCCCAATACCATTAGTCGCCTCTTACGTGCACCCACGGGAAGAAATGGGGTAGTGCCAGTCTAAGCCGACACTACACAGCAGTATTAGTTTCTAGATTAAACGAAATAAAATCGAATTCCTAATCACTCACCCAGTTCCGCAAGCCGCATCTAATATCCGTTTGCAGTTATGTTTGTGCAGCAATCCTATCAAGAAGTCTTTGTAGTTCTGGGTCCTCTCGTTGATGTCTCCGACGAACTTCTTCCAGATCCGGGCCGCCTTGCCGTCCGCGTACTGGTCCCGGACTCCCTCAGACGGGATCCCTTGGGACCGGGAGTGGAACACCTTGTCGGACATCACTAGGTTTTAGCAGTCTGGAAGAAAATGCATGAAATATCAATAAATGGAAACATAATGAATAGGTAGGCAAATGGCAGATAACACTGTCGATTAGAACTCTTGGGTAATATAGGTTATTATATCAAGTTAATGTTCTATTTAAGAGATGTAGGTCCAAAATTAGTGACGGATTTATTAGTTATATTTTTCTTTAAACTATCTTGATAAGCTTCAGATTTCTAAATTCTTCGATACTCACAGAAAGAGATGGGGTGCCGTTATTAATTACCAGTGCTCCTAGACATATAAATAACGTATAAACCAAACAAAAGTTAATGATGGAAATGTTTTGACTCGTATGAATATTAACATATGAAATGTATCATATTAAACAACAGTTAATCACTGTACAGCTCACGAGTTACATTCACTTGCACTGCAAATATTACAACCGCTTTGACCGATAAAACTAGGTTATTGTCAACTTTCTATATATGTTCACTTACCGAGATTATCACTGACATTATTCATCATTGCATACTTTAAAAATGAAAATTTGTTACAAGAAAACATATTGATTCTTACCTACTTATTTATGCTTATGCCCATTTTTCCCATTGGGGTAGGCAGAGACTATCGATCGCGACTTTGTATATTGTGAACTATCACTACTACCCTTAATACGCATTATCAAGCTCTTCAAACGATAATGATACGAAAAAAGGACAAAGACACATTCTTCATATAAATTATGCTTGTCAGGAGTAGGAATCGAATCTGCAACCTCCGTACTTAGGTGATAATAAATAAATGTACGGACATATTATCCACATATTAGCCCGAAACTAAGTAAAACTTGTATTATGGGATACTAACTCAACAATATAATTATTATTATATAATACACACGTAAATAACATCCAAGACTAAGAAACGATCATTTATGCTCATAACATATATATTGATCTTAACGGGAATCGAACCCGCAACCTTCAGACCGAGAAGCTAGTCACCTATCCACAAGGGTTTACTAAGAGATATAATATACCTTAAGTTGGTTGCCCGAAGGCTGTTGATTCAAAATCACTAAACAATGCAATTATAAACTTAAATGGTACGCTAAATAGGTCAAACATGATCTCGTGTGACCAAATTAGAGCTAAAATATAGTCTTCATTAGCAAAGTCTTGAACATTAAGGTAATGATATAATTTATATTAAATTTAGAGTACATATTTTAACCTGAGTAATATAAATACTTAGTATTTTTCTAACAATTACTAACTATGATATAACAGAGATTTAGTAAGGTTCATCTTAGATTCGAAGCCGTTTGTATCACTTTAGTTATAATGATTTGCAGACAAATTATCGAGTCCCCATAAAACATTGGTGCAAATCTTACAAGAAAGGTCAGAATACCTTGACAACAGATGTATTTTTACTAGAAACCGTTCGGCGAACCATTTCAATGAACTCCTATAATTAGATTGCAGTACTGTGCTCTACTAAACACGGTTTAATGGCTGCGATTGAAGTTATGTATAAAATAACGTACCTTTTTTAGCACAAACTAAATCTAAGAGTATATAGTCCGCTTGTGAGCGAGGCGCGTGGTTAAATGATTATATAGTTAGGTCGAGCTCGATAGCACTCGCGAGCGACTATGGCCGTGATATTGAGATAAATCTCGAGCGATAGATGCGCGACGCTTAGCTCCGAATACGGAACTAATATAGCACCAAATCTTGCGATCAAAACAACATCTTTAATAGGCATAACAGCACAATCATGAATGTGTGCCGATTAATAGTGATAACTTGTCCTACGTTAGTAGTTACTATCAAGCCGATCCGTTTACCGCAGCTCTTAATCTTCGGAGCACTATTAGCAAGTGCTATAAGTCTTCTTTAAGAATATAATGAAAGGATTTAAGGTATTTATAGTCAGGATTTAAAGGTGAAATATTAATATAAGCAAGTTAATGGGAGCGAAACTTGTCTGTGTAATGTGATACATGATGTCAGCGTGCTTTATATCTGGAGCCGACCATGATATACTTGCTGGACCACTACTGCAGCTTTTTACGGGAAAGAAGCTAAAGCGGCGAAAGTGTCATAGTTATTATTGTTGCTTGAAAGATGAGACGTCCCTTTTAGGGCTATGCTAAATAAATTCAAAGCACCGAATTTCAACAGCAATTTACGAGTCTTTTCTACGAGTACTAGTAAAATATAGAGTTTACTATTAATTAAAATGTAAAATAATTTACTTCCATAAATTTTTGCCTGCAGCTTTCGTCTGAATATGAATTATAATTTTTCGATCTGCAATTTGTTTTATGTTTTATATTATTCTTATATGCCTTTGTTTTTCCAAACCCGAGCGTTACTAAAGAGCTAACTCCATTACACTTTGTCGTTTCTGAATTCAGACGTCCTTCGAAGTTACTGCGCGAAAAATTTAAAGAAATTGGCATTTTAACTGTCCCTTGCCAATACATATTTGAGAATTTAATGTATGCCAAAAAGAATATAGGCCAATTTAGTAAAGTTAGTGATAGGCATACTGTTAACACTCGAAATAAGGACAAACTTAACGTACCGAAGTGGAGACTTAATAAAGTAAGTAACTCCTTTATGGGACTATCCCTGAAAATGTTCAACAAACTTCCTTCTGACATATTGGAATTGCCTGTGGCATCTTTTAAAAAGGCAATAAAAGCCATGCTTTTAAAGAAGTCATACTACAGTGTTCAAAATTTTTTAAACGACAAGGACCCAACGCGCACATGACCGTGTCCGTAAAGCTATAAATCTTTCCTCGTTATTCCTAGGAATAATTGTCTGGTGAGGATTTTTCTTCTCACGTTATGTGATTGGTTTTTGTGATGTACAATTTATTTTAAATATGTCAAACTAGCGTTTGGTTTTGTCGCATAGAAAATCTTTTATAAAGTAAAAACATGTTAATAAACTAAATTTGTACAAACCATGTTTTGAAAAAATTAAAAAATGTGAATGTAAAGAGTTTCTTTGTTGCTTCTTCTCTTTACGAACACCTTCCGAAGCAACGGACTAATGATAAATTTAAAAAATTTGACGTTCAAAAAATGTTAGTTTTTAACTTAATTTTGAAAAATAAACTTTTTGACTTTTTTTTTTTGACTTTTTGCCGCAGACGCTTGTTATTCCACTACACAAATTTGTCTACTTTTTAGAAGCCTAGCGTTCTGAACGTTATTCCACTAGTCTGAATTCAGATTCTGTGGCTCTCAGCAGGGCCGTCTTATACTAGGCTGGGGCCCTTGGGCACACTAGAATTTGGGGCTCTTTTGGAAAGTAAAAAAACTAATTAATTAAAACTTTTTAACTTATAAATATGAATAAGACCATTTATTATAGGTAATCAAATATAGTATGTTTTATTATTATGTAATTGATATTAATGATATTGCAATGCTGCTGGGCTTTGTGGTGACGATTACTATAACATTTTCTTTCGGGATTTCTGTTGTGAAATATCTTCTATTCTGTCCTTAAAGTAAAATTTTGAAGGATATCACTTTCTATGTACATAATTGACAAATTACTCAGTTGTTCTTGTAACATTGTTGTTCGCAATTAATTTTTAATTCTCTTAAGCTAACCGCTCTCCACTACAATTCGGTATGCAAAGTTTTTTTTTGGTATTTATTAAATATTTTGAATGAGTAATTGCAAAGTTATGATTTTTTAAAGATTGTTCAACTTTTGTACTTAATGACGTCATCGATTGAAAATATCACGTAGCGATATGCAAATAAAGCGAAATTTCACGAATTTGTGATCCCAAATGAAATTATTACGATATTATACTAAACAAACCTATGATTTTCGATGTTTTATTAATAAACTGCAAGAACGAATGTCTTTGACATAACGCTGAAGGACAAATACTGTTACAGTTTTTTGCTAAAATAATGGTCATCTTAGCTCTGTTTGATTAATTTTCAAGAAAATATGTTTGAAAAACATAATATCTCGAAATGGTTTTGCAATCAGCACCACTTTTGAAAACTTTGCATACCGAATTGGTAACCATTAGACAAAGAAATATTCTTGTAGCAATTTCTACGTTTGGAAAAGTTACCTCCATTTTATCTGATTTTATTTATTATGTAAGATTGAGATATTTAAATTCACAGATTGTTTTGCTATGTTTTTTTAATATTGGGTTAAATGAAAACATTGCAATTCTTTGCATTTTTTGGTCAACTTATCAGATTCGATTGTTGTTTACTGACAAAGAAAACTAAATCGACTATTAATTTCTTGGTGCTTGGTGGTTGTTTCTAATGCTTTCATGCTTAATGTGTCAATTATGGGAATGAAAGTATCTACACGAAACTTTTCCTTGCCTCTCAACTGTGCAGTCTCTGATGATCCTTCAAAAAAAGGTATGCTTTTGCTGCGAAGTTTTTTTTTTTATCTTTTAATCAATCTTATATTCTTATCTTTTAATTGTATCTTTGTAGTCATCATGATCATATAGCCAATAGATGTCCACTAGGCCTCCCCTATAGATTTCCACAACGACCGGTCCTGCGCTGCCCTCATCCAACCACCATGTGGGAGGCCTACCCACACTACTTCGTCCGGTACGTAGCCGCCACCCCAGAACCTTCGAGTAACAACGGCCGAAAGTCGGTTCTGTCTGCAATTTGCCCTGCCTTGCGCCACTTGAGTTTCGTAGTTCTTCAATTTCTTTGTAGTCAGCATATGGATTTTCATCAGTAGAAGTTTCGTTTCTTTGTACTAATCAGAATTAATGCGTACGGTATTGACATAACTGATTAGAGATTCGTTACAACGTCCATGGTCATAGTTTTATTCTGTAAACTTAGACTTGTTTCATTCATAACTCCCAAAAGATCATTTCATATTTCCGTAGGAAAGGCAGTCTCCCATTTTTTTTGCAAGGTTTTGGGCTTTCTTTCTAGTGTCTCCTGGTTGATTAAATATTTCAGAAATATTTAAATTACCATTTTGCAAAGCATTAATAGCATTAGCGCGTGCAGACCATCTAGTTTCCAAAAAGACTTCGGGACTCTATTTGCAAATAAATGATCTGTCAAAAATTTTCATCGTTTTGTCGAAGCCGAAAAGAAGATTAACAATTTTTCTACAAGTTGAAGATTTTTTTCTGCTTTCTCAATTAGTACAGTAAGAATAGGCGCTCGATTCGTCATCGATTACTGATTTGTGAAAACAATGTAATGTGCCCGACAAAAATGTTCTGAAAATAAATGTGTGACAGAAATTGTTGGTTGTTTGGGGCCCCCCTGAGATGGGGGGCCCTGGGCACTGGCCCCGTGTGCCCTTATGGTAAAGACGGTACTGGCTCTCAGACGTCTTCATTCAGACAAATGGAATAAGCTCTTTAGCGTCCCACCATTATCATCATTAATAGTCATAGGTGCTGCCCGAAAGTGCGCTTGCACGGTGGCCGCCTTGCCACAGATTAGTGAATACCTTGCGCTCGCTCAAAGACGAACTGTGGCAGACACCTTTACAGACATATTTAAAAAGGTGGAGCGTACTTCAACACATATGGCGAACGATTACTTTAGAGCCACCAGTGGTGTTGCGTATGGCGCAGATTCGTGACATCACGTAAGCAAAACGTAGTCTCATTGTCAATGACCGGCTGGGTTGCTTAGTCAGCAACTCTTACTAAATACGCTGTGTTGCGGGCCGCAACTTGCGGCATGTGCGTCGAAAGGACCATGGGGGATTTTGTATGAACCCCGTTCCCACCCTACAACAGTCATGGGATATGTGTCAATTTGTTCATTGGGACCCAAAAAACTAAGAACAGGATACTAGCTCATAATTTAATGTTTTTTGACATGAATTCCTCATGTGGGGATTATTACTCATAAATAAAAGATGTTATTAAAGGAAAGAAAAATTTCGACACTGGCGGGGTTCGAACCCGCGACCTTCGGGTATACGCCCCCGTCGCTCTGCCAACTGAGCTACAGTGTCAGTTGGCATCCAGCGCGAAATTTCTCTATCCTTTGTTTCTTTTTTACACGTTCAAGTAGTGTTTGCATTTCCTACCTCCGAATTTTTCTTTCCTTTAATAACATCTTTTATTTATGAGGATACTAGCTGTGCTTTCTGGCGTCATGCAATCTTCACTTTTTATGCTCAGAGTATTGAAAATGTGAGATGTACTCAGAATATAATATCTATTACGAAGCTTATAAATTCGCTCAATCTGGCTTTAGTATTGTGAATGACTGGCTTTTTAATAATTTTCTGTCCTTGAATACTGATAAAACTATGTATATGATTTTCGCAAGGAACACTTCTACACCATTACTCAATAACACCCCGCTTTATGCACATCACCGCACTTGCACTGATAGCGCACCATGCCTATGCTCAACTATCTCCAAAGCAATGAACATCAAATATCTTGGAATTACTCTCAACGTTACTTTAACTTTTAAGGTCCATATTAATGCACTCTGTAATAGAATTAGAAAACTTATAGTAATATTTAAAAAATTGAGACACATATGTGACTACGCTTTAATAAAGCAAATCTATCAAGCGCTTGGTCAATCCTTACTGACTTATTGCATAAAATCTTGGGGAGGTGCTGGCATAACCACTATGTTAAAACTGGAACGAGCTCAAAGAGCGCTACTTAAAGTAGCTACTGCGCGCCCTTTCTATTTCCCTACTACCGAACTATATAAACAATGCAAAGTGCTAACTGTGCGCCAGCTCTTTATTCTATTCACTGTTCTAAAACAGCATGCTAGCAAATACTTCAACCCTGATACACTAAACAGGAGGCGAAAGGATATAGTATGTTTGAATACCTATAGTGCAAAATTTTCCATTACAAATAGATTCTTTATATTTTTAGGACCATACTTATATAATAAAATTAATAGATTACTAGAATTATATAACTCAAACAACTTTGAATGCAAGAAAAAACTTCAATCGTGGCTATTAAATCTTACATACACGGAATCAGAGGAATTTCTTAATATAATACGAGGGCTGCTATTTATGTATCCGGAACTGGCCACTTACAGAACAATAATTTAAAAAGTAATTACATCATTTAAAAATAGAACTCTTTAGCTTTAGAATACATTTATTTTTATGTGACTGTCAATTGTTTTCACATCGTAGCGTCATTTTGAAAATTGCGTGTCTTCACCACCATGGATTTAACTCGTGAACATTTTCGTGCCATGATTTTTTACGATTTTCGGCGTGGTCTAACTCAAAAACAGTGCATCGATCAGCTTACTTCAACTTTTGGGGATGAAGCACCCTCAAAGACCACTGTGTATCACTGGTTTAGCGAGTTTAATCGTGGACGATCTAAGCTTACTGATGAAATTAAAGAAGGTCGCCCTAAAACGGTCGTTGTACCTCAAAACATCGATGCTGTCCGGGAACTAATAACTCAAGATCGTCATGTTACATATCGTGAGATAGAGGCATCTCTGGGCATTAGTATGACGAGCATACATAAGATACTTCATGAACATTTAGCTGTAAAAAAAATTTGCTCCCGTTGGATTCCGCACAACTTGAGTATTGATCAAAAACAGGCTCGTGTCGATTGGTGCAAAGAAATGTTAAAAAAATACAACCGTGGTGCGTCAAAAGCTGTTTATAATATCTACACAGGTGACGAATCTTGGATCTACGCTTACGACCCCGAAACTAAGCAGCAGTCCACGGTGTGGGTGTTCCAAGATGAGCCGAACCCAACAAAAGTTATTCGTGCAAAAAGCACATTGAAGCAAATGGTCGCTTGTTTTTTTGGTATAAATGGCCATGTAGCTACAGTGCCTTTAGAGAATCGTAAAACTGTTAATTCGGAGTGGTATACGACCATTTGTTTGCCGGAAGTCTTTGAACAAATAAGAAAGACTAACCGACAACGTAGAATCATTCTGCATCACGACAATGCTAGCTGTCACAGGTCGGCCGTCACAACTCAGTTTTTAGAAGCTCAAAAGATCGAATTGACAGGTCATCCGCCGTACAGCCCTGATTTGGCACCCAATGATTTTTATTTATTTCCAAATGTGAAGAAAAAATTACGTGGTCAACGTTTTTCGAGCCGCGAAGAGGCAGTCGATGCGTTCAAAATGCACGTTTTGGAGATACCTCAGTCTGAGTGGAAAAAGTGCTATGAAAATTGGTTTCAACGCATGCAAAAGTGTATAGATCTGAGCGGCGAATATTTTTAGAAGCAATAAAACCATATTAATTGATATATGTTTGTTTCTTTTTTTTATTCCGGATACATAAATAGCAGCCCTCGTAAGTTAATATAAGATGTTTTTATTTATTTTTTTATCATAATAATACATTTAGTTAGATACAATCGATTTCTGATATAATCGATTTATAATTTATACACTACTTACCAATACCATTATATGAAAACTGATAGTTTAAGCCTTTTTTGTTTATTGTTGCCTGAAATACAGGTAAATTACCTAGCTCAGGAACAGGAAAATGTTATATTTTGTACTTTAAATAACTAACTAGGTTAAGACGAATATTATGTACTTTGAAAACTGAATAAAATTTTTATTTATTTTTTTTATTATTTTTTTATTATTAAAGTGAGGAATTTGGAACAATGCATTTTGAGAGGCGGAAATGAGCACATTAAATAGTTAGGGCCTGGCGAAATTAAGGTAAATTGCAAGTTACTTGTTAAAACTCGCATGTATTTCGCTTTTGAACAATTTTCCTTTCTTACCATTCTTTCAAACATAGAAAGAGTGCGAATTGAATTGTTTTGGTATACCACTTTTCTTCAGATGTAATGTGTAGTGTTAAAGCTTACCTATTTTACAATCTGCACCATAACCTAAAGTGGTTTTTATAATATTTTTTAAATAAAATGTGTTATTGTAAAATCGGCACAGCTTACAATGGGAATTCGTTACGCATATTGCAATATCAAACATTCAAACCAACATGACTAATTAACTTAAAACTAAGACTATAATTTCCAATCGAACACGTACAAAACCAGATGAACCATTTAGTTGTTTACTAATTCTCACGCCCATTATTCTTATTGGGGTAGGCAGAGACTAACGATCGCTATTTTAGACGATCTTGATTTTAAAACATGCTTCTTTATTCTCCTCACTTTGCACTCCCGTTTTGCGAAGCTGTCTTTAACTAAAACTACCCTCCATATTAGCTCTATGAATCTTTTCACTATTTTATCCATCCGCGCTATGCTCCAAAACCACCTAAACATTCCTTTTACTATCTTGCACTCTACGTCACCTTTCACACATAATCGTAGATGAATCACATATGATAGTGATTGTAAAGTCAATGCAGTGGACATGAAATCTCTCAGAAGTATTTGTGATATAAAAGGTTGTGCGATAGAGTGAGAAACAGTGTGATTAGTAAATTATGTGGTGTGCAACATAGAAATAGGAATGTTTGGGCATATCGATGAAAGTCGATTGGCAAAAGAGATATATCTTATCTGTTAAAAGACATACCTTTATAACAGATAAGACATACTTTGGACCAAACTTAAGGGAAAGATTCCAGATGAACTCTTGATTATATTGCAGTATTGGTACACGAACCAGATAAATTACGTGAGATGGGGTGATACGTTATCTAATGCATACCAGCTCGAGTGTGGATTGAGACAGGGTGGACTAACTTCTCCAATACTGTTTAATATGTATATTAATGCGCTAATTGAGGAACTCAGCGGGGCTGGGGTCGGTTGCAGCATCAATGATATTAACATAAACAATATAAGTTATGCTGATGATATGGCACTACTGAGTCCGTCGATAGCCGCAATGAGGAAGATGTTGTATATCTGTGAGTCGTATGCTGAATCTCATGGTTTGATATACAACATAAAAAAGACTGAATATATGATGTTTTCCAATGGGGTACAGAAGAAGCGAAAAATACCACCTATTTGCTTAAATGGCGTACCTCTTAATAAGGTATCTCATTTTAAATACTTGGGCCATATCTTAAGTGAGAATCTCAGCAACGACATTGACATTGAAAGAGAGCGAAGATCTTTGTGCATTAGAGGAAATATGCTTATTCGCCGTTTCTCCAACTGCTCAGTTGACGTCAAGGTTACGCTTTTTAAAGCGTTTTGTCAGACCATGTATACAAGTAGCCTCTGGACAAACTATACACAAAAAGCTTTTAATAAGCTCCGTGTGCAGTACAACAACACCTTCAGGATGCTGTTGCGGCTGTCACGCTTTTGTAGTGCATCTGGTATGTTCGCGAGAGAGCGAACCGATGACTTTTATGGGATAATTCGCAAACGAACTGCCTCGTTGATGGCACGGGTGCGAGCCAGCAGCAACAGCATCGTGAGGGCTGTTGTTGAACGTTTTGACTGTCCCATTTTGGCTCACTGGGTGCGGACCATTCACTGGAACAGGGAATGTACCGCGTACAGTGTGGCAAAGTGACGACACAATAAGATTTTATATAAATTACAATAATAATAATACTAACAATAGGTTTAAGTTGTAACGTCTGAAATAAATGAATAAATAAAATAAATTATAAAATTATCCATTCCACCATTGAATCCCCGACTCTCCTTTCTGCCCTTAACTTTAATACTCGCATAAATCCTCGCCATCGTGTTCCCTTTCTCTTGCGGGTCTTTTAAAAAAACACCTCTTTTTACAACCCAATAGTACGCATGTGTCGTCTCTTTAACGAAGTGTCTGAGATAAACAATAATCTGGATATATTTAACGATACATTGTATTCCTTTCGAAAGTCTATAAAGGCATTGTTACCATAACTCTATTTCGTTAAGCAAATTCTAGTATATATAGTAATAATAGTAAATATACATATAGGTAAATATTTTTAAGTTATTGAATATATAGTAATAATACTAAATACATATATAGGTAATTTTAACTTTGTTTAACTCATTAACATTTTTTTATTATTATTGTGTATGTAATTGATCGCAAGTGTGTGTTTCCTTTGGATGACAGTCTAGTACCATACCTTTTTTGATTGATATTTTTTGTTAGTCGAAGATTGTTTTCCACACCTATTGAATAAATAAATAAATATAGAACCAGTGTAGATGGTGTTGTTAGCGAACGGCCACGAAGCGACGCCCCGCAAGACTTTTGAAGACTAGACCGAAAACGTTCCACAAAGACTGGCATCCCAAGTGAGAAGAATTAAAGAGTAGATATGAGAACAATAATGAATGTTGAAGCAAGAGAGGTTTGTCAGAATCGTACAAAGTGACTATCGATAGTCTATGTCTATCCTGATAGAAAATAAGTGGGTGCGTACAAGTAACTTAATTTGAACTAAGTTTGATACAAAGTTCGCAAAATACATACATACATACATATTCTCACGCCGTTAGTTCCCATTGGGGTAGGCCTCTAACCTCTCTGGCTTCGTTTACATCCATCAATCTTTTCATACATGCTCTTTTATTCTTCATACTGCGGACACCTGCCTTTTTGAGCACATTTTCTATTTGATCCAAATGTGTCCTCCGAGGTCGTCCTCTACTAACATTACCTTCCACATTGGCTCTATATATCTCTTTCACCAATTTATTGTCATCCATCCTCTCTGTGCCCAAACCATCTCAACATTCCTTTTTCTATCTTTCTTACAATATCATCTTTTACACCACACCTTTCACGAATCACATCATTCCTCACACGATCACATAACCTTACATTACACACTTTTCTGAGGGATCTCATTTCTACTGCATTCACTCTACTTTCATGCTTCTTCTGCCACACCCAACATTCACTGCCATACATAAGCGAAGGAACGAGGACAGCATCATGCACAGCCATTCGGGCCTTTTCAGACACCGACTGACTAGACATTAGACTATCCAGTGCTCAATTTACCGCATTACCCTTTTTCACTCTTCTCTCGATATCTTCATCACACTTTCCATCCCTAGTAAACAAACTTCCCAAATATACAAACTCTTTCACTTGTTCCACTTTCTTACCATTAATCTCAATCACGCATTCGGTCAAATTCACCTCTCTCTCAAAAACCATAGTTTTTGTTTTATCCACATTCACCCTCATTCCCTTTTTTTCAAAAGACGCACATGCAATATTCATCATCTCTTGCAGCTCTTCCACCGATGATGCAAGTAGCACTTGATCGTCGGCATACAAGAAGCATTTAATGATGAATCCACCCATTCTCAATCCATAATCACTTTCACGCAACTCTGTTAAACAGTCATCCATGAACAAATTGAAGAGCCACGGGGAAGCTACACAACCCTGTCGGACACCCCGAGAGATCCCGAACCAGTCAGTATTTTCCCCGTTTACTCTCACACATGCACTGGAATCCTCATAGAGTGATACCAGTGCACGTATAAGTCGACTCCCCAAACCGAACTTGGATAACACCTCCCATAAACACTTTCTTACCACCCTATCATACGCCTTCTCTAAATCAATGAAGGAGCAATACACCTTTCGGTTCTTAGCTAAGAACTTTTCGGTGATGCTCATTAAAGAGAAGATTTGGTCCATACATCCCATTCCCTTTCTAAATCCTGCTTGCACATCCCAAATTTTATCATCCGTTTCATTCATCACTCTTTCAATCAAAACCTTTGCATACAATTTACCGACAATGCTGAGTAGGCTAATTCCACGGTAGTTTTTAGCCTCCTGGTGTGACCCCTTTCCAATAAATATTTTTTTATAAAATACTAATTTAATTCCTTATCATTCAGATTGGCGAAAATAGAGGACATTATCAATCGACGTCATCCTTTGACGTTAAAAAAATGTTAGTTTTTAACTTAATTTTGAAAAATAATCTTTTTGACTTTTTTTTGACCTCTTTAATAACTTTGTTACAAATGAAAAAACAACAAGATTTATTATTTTCCATTTTCGTTTTAAACATAATTTTAAACTTCCGTAAAAGATATTGTAATTTTAAAAGCTAGTTATACGTTAAGGTACACTTCATTCGGCTGCTGAATTTACAGTCATGATTACATTTATTTTCAACTTACTGATAATAGGAGTTATTTACATTCTGAAACACATATTTGATAGCGCTGGGTCGGTGTTTTTGTGACGTTAAGAGTTTACTTGTTACTACCTTATTATTGACCTTTTTTTAAATAACAGTCACTATATTGAAGTTGCTATGAGAAGCACATTATATGCTCGATCAACTTGTTATTGAAGTAGATAGGTTATAACCATATATCCTAACAACATAACTGAATTGGCAATGGGTAGGCCAAGCGTAGGCCCCACAGGTGATTGACCGAGGAGTCGTGAGCCAGACATGTGGCGTGTGGAGCTTCACCGTAACGTTTTAAAAGCCTTCAGCCACTATTTAGTCATATCTTTTCCATGGTTTAGGAATTCCTAAGTGCTGTGCGAGGCGAGCCTTCACATGATATGCAAGGCTTGGTTTTGGTCAACCTCGATCTGTAATTCATGAAACTATCCCCGACTTGTTTAACGGCTCTCTGAAGGCGGATCTGTGTGAAGTTGTGAATAGGATAACTGGTGTATAGCAGTGTGTTATCGGTGAAAAGCACTAACTCAACCTGCGAGGTCCGCGGTATGTTGTTAATCTATATTTTGTAGAATATGAGTAGAGGAGTGAAAGTGTCCTCAAAAAAGCAGGCGTCCAAAGTATGAAGAATAAAAGAGCATGTATTTAAAGATTGATGGATGTGAACGAAGCTAGAGGTTTGTCAGGATCGTACAAAGTGGCGATCGATTTTCTCTGCCTACCCCAATGAAAACTAATGGCGTGAGTATATATATATATATATGTGTGTATGAGTAGAGTAGTGTGCGTGAAATCGTATCGGATATGGAAGCAACCCTATATGGAGAGATGGAAATATATTTGCAGAGATTCTAACATACGGAGAAAAAATTGTGATCAGAGATGATGGTTTTTCTAAAGATATGGCCACTTTATTGTATCCAGTCTTGAATGTAATTGCTGGGTTATTGATTAAGTAAAACAAATTAATATTATGAAAATCGCTTTTATTTACATTTGAATGGAAAGTATTAGAATACAAAAGTTCGTCACTTTTACCAATAGTTTTATTAACTAGTAATGACAACAATTTTACAAAAAACATAGGACAATTTATTTCACAGTATTATGATTAGACATACAAACCAGTTCATTACTTTCATTGGAAGTAATAAGAATTGCTAAAATAATCATACAATACTAGAATTTTTAACTGAACATGAAGAATTATTCAAGAATAATAATTTATTCCCAATATAGAAATAAACATTAATTTGACACAAATAATCGTTCCTTAGGAAGTTTTGTACTAATGTTATACATTTATCTTATAGAAAAGGCAAAACGGGAAGAGTTGAGCATTAATTTGTTATTTATATCAAAATTCATATACAACCAATTCCGTATGATAAATATGGAGGTAGTATTTAAAAAAAATACCTCAGTATTACTTGGTTTCGTACAGTATTTCATGTCATTTTAAAATATCTAAACAAAACTTAGCTTGGTCGCTACGGTTCTCATATTTAAATTTGATTTGGTTAGAGGTAGATATTCACTACAAGCAAAAGCGTTAGAGAAATACCCACTTTAGCCAGAAGTTTTATTTGTGTTAATTGTTTGCCGTGTAGTGCCGGCTTAGAATGTCGCTACCCCTTTCTACCCACGGGTGTCGTAAGAGGCGACTAAGGGTATTGGGGCTTTTTATTGGATTATTGGGCGATGCGGTTGGAGACCCATCATCAAAAACCTTTATTTTACTGCCTTTTCCTCACTCAACTTCCAAAAGTGGCTGAGGAATTTATAATTCCTTGGCTCTGGCTACCCCTTCTAGGGAATTATAGCCGTGTGTATATATGACGTGTTTATTGAAGTTAACCACCAATCACCAACTACGTTACGTACTTGGTATTTCAAATGCTTGTAAGGCAGATCAATATATATATATATATATATATATAGTATGTAGCTATGAAAGCTTTACAAAATCTGTGATGCTATTATTGTTCGTGTCAATATATAAAATAATGGAAGTCTATTGATAGGTAAACGATAGCGTTTATATTTCATTCACAATCCTGTGAGCTGTTTGTATACTTGCACTAATAGAGTAAATTAAAATATATATGAAATCAAAGTAAGTGTGTTGAGCTTTAATTATAACTTAAATTTTAGTATTTTTCACATAAACAATAGATTATAATCATCATTGTCCAAAAGTCGTTTTTAATCCACTTGGTATAATTTCGAACTCTTAATAATACATTCATATTACTATTAATGTTTAACATCCAGCGCCCACATCTGAGGCATCCATCCCCAACATGGCCAAATCGTCCATCACTTCTTTCTTCACATCACTTTCTTGAGCTTTCTCCGACCCATTACTCGGCAACTCCTTCTTCAGTTTATTTTGATTTTGATTCCTATTGTTGAAGGTTTTGTTGGCGGGTTTCTGTTTGGACCCAGGTACAATGGGTACGTGTGAGTCGTATAGTTGTGTCATTCCTCGCGGCTGGTACAGCGGGTTGTTCATGTCGAAGTTCATGAACTGGGGCGGCATTTGAGGCGGCATCTGAGGCATCTGAGGCGGCATCTGAGGCATCATAGGCGGGAAGTGGGGTGGCATGCCTGGAATAAAAGTTGATGATTTAGATGTAAGAATCAGATGTTATCATTGTATGTTTTTGAAGAGATATCTGGATTGAGTATTGAAGCTGAGAACGACTTAAGTATCGTTTTGTTTCATTCAGTTGTTAAGATTTCAATGCGACAGAACGATACTTAAGTTATTCTCAGCTGGAATACTCAATTCAGAAATCGGGCGTAATGCTTTTAAATATTATGTAACAATAATGCTTGGTGTTTAGAGTACCTATGTTTTGCATAATAGATAAGGGGCAGGCCAATCGCCGTTTTATTCGAACACAATACCACAGTGCCGTGTAGTGTCGGCTTAGAATAACACTACCCCATTTCTACCCGTGGGTGATGGTAAGAGGCGACTAAGGGTATAGGGGCTTATAAAGTGATTTTTGGGCGATGTGGTTGGAGACCCGTCACCAAAAACATTTATTATTACCATCTTTTCCCCAATCAACTTCCAAAAGTGGCTGAGGAATTTTTCATTCCAAAGCTCTGGCTACCCCGATAAGGGATTTATAGCCGTGAGTATATGTATGTATGTATGTACAATACCACATGACTACGTATAACTTACCCATGTGGGTTACCTCAAAATGTTTTATTTTACGACTTACGATGATGGCCTTAAAAAGAGACCAGTGATTTAGGCCCGACTCATGATTTGAACCCACGTTGCTGCACGATAGCCTGTTTTCCCAACTGAGCCATCGTGATTGTACTTATTCGAATACAAAAAGAACAAATATAAAGCAGGCGTGGGGAGATTATGTTGTTTTGTATTTATTATGTATGTATGTTTGTATGTATGTACGTACCTGGCATGATGGGGGGAAATCCTGAAGACATCTGTTGTATATTATGTAGTACATCTTGTTGCAATTGCTGTTTGGAAGCGGGCGTTGGGAATATTATGTCCAGAGCATCTTGGAAATCTTGGGGCAGGTTGGCTACGGGTGGCGGCGGACTGAAATATATGTAAATTAATTAAATTGCTAATAAATAAAGGATAGAAAAATTTCGACATCAGCGGGGATCGAACCCGCGACCTCCTTTATTAGTAATAATCCCCACATGAGGTTTTCATGAACAAAAACATTCACATAATTAAATTGTACGAATCTAACCAAGATACTGGATTAAGAAAAAACAGAGTTACCATGGATTTTGAAACTTAAAAGAAAACACACTTTTTGACCGAAGTTAACTTAGTATGTATTAAGTTACAATTAGACGTTCAAAATACAAAGATTTATCTTTGAAATAAATGATTATTTTATTTATTTAACACTTTTAAATAAATATTTTGGGAAGCATCTGTGTCTCCAAGACCTATCGTTAAACATTTTGTACAGATATGATAAAAAAATATATATACATACATATACTCACGGCTATATTTTCCTTGAGGGGGTAACCAGAGCTAAGGAATTATAAATTCCTCAGCCACTTTTGGAAGTTGAGTGGGGAAAGATGGTAAAAATAAAGGTTTTTGGTGATGGGTCTCCAACCGCATCGCCCAAAAATCCAATAAAAAGCCCCAATACCCTTAGTCGCCTCTTACGACACCCGTGGGAAGAAAGGGTTAGCGACATTCTAAGCCGGCACTACATGGCAAATGCAAAAAAAATATGTTTACATTAAGTTTCGTATATCAAAGGCTACTTCTATATTCGTATCCAATTCCGATTCAAGAGGACCAACTCTTTTCACGTAACTGGATACTTTAATGACAAAAAATTATGACCTCAATAGAAAAAAAGTTACTCCTAACCGATATCAGTCACTCCACAACATTAGTGTAGTATAACCCCTACCACACCATATAATAAGTATGTGGGAGTAATGTTAGAGCGCACACTACAACGGATTCACTCGAACATAGCAGCGTCTCACTCACATTCCTACATCGCGGTATGTAAATGTCGATTTAAGAATAAATACAAATTATAGGTTGGTACACAGCAGGGTGTACTGGCCAGTATATCTTTGCTGTTCTCACAAGTATTTCAACAAATGAAATGTCCGCGCGTTAGTAGTAAAAAACTTTGATTTTATGAACGCCAAAACTTTTAATAAATAGTAGGTGTATTATAAATTACTATTATTTACACATTTCATTATTTTTTCTTTCTAGTTTGCAAAGTGTTGTTGTCCTAAAAAAGCAATAATACAATTTTTACTACATTGGGTTTTGGAATATTTTAAATTATTGTTATTTCAAGCCGACACTACACAGCAAGTTGCTGTGTAGTGTCGGCTTAGAATAGCACTACCCCATTTCTTCCGATGGGTGTACGTAAGAGGCGACAAACGGTATTGAGGCTTTTAAGGGATTTTTGGGCGATGCGGTTGGAGACCCATCACCAACAACCTTTACTTTACCATCTTTTCCCCACTCAAGTTTCCAAAAGTGGCTGAGGAATTTCTAATTCCTTAGCTCTGGCTACCCCTTCTCGGGATTTATAGCCGTGAGTATATGTATGTATGTATGTTATTTCAACTGCTAAAGCTCAGGCTACTCCTTTTAGTAAAATAATATCCTTGAATATAGCTATAACTTACTGCGGTATCATAATCTCGGGCACAGCCTCAGCTGCCTCTCTTTCTAGTTGCGCCTGAGCGATCTTGGATTTGAACTCCGCCACCTGGGAAATAAATCAGTTTCAATATTTATTACTTTTTCAACATCACCGGTTATTTATTACTAAGTATACATAAAACTTTATTCTTTAACATTAAATTAAGTATGTTCCAAACTTTTAATTACGCAATAAAGAAATCTCCGTATAATTTGTTATTTGCTAAATAAGGTTATATCTTGTGAATGTCATAAAAATGCAATTCAGCTAAAACCCTCAGTATTGCATACTTAATGTAGAATATAGCAAAGACTAAAGGCTAGGTGTTATATTTGGAACTAGAGATAGTTTGTCAAGAGTTTGGACTTATTGTTACAAGAAAATATCGCAAATAAATAAGTGACAGTTTGTTTTTCCTAAAATGACAAACCAAAGCCTGATAAAATGATTGATGAATAATTTGCTGTGTAGTGTCGGCTTTGAATAGCACTAATCCATTTCTTCCGGTGGGTGTACGTAAGAGGCGACTAACGGTATTGGGGCTATTAAGGGATTTTTGGGCGATGCGGTTGGAGGCCCATCACCAATTACCTTTATTTTACCATCTCTTCCCCATGCAACTTTCCAAAAGTGGCTGAGGAATTTCTAATTCCACAGCTCTGGCTACCCCTTTTAGGGATTTATAGCCGTGAGTATATGTATGCAAAGCCTGATAAAATAGTTGTTGTTCCGATTTCACCCATCTTCAAATAGGTCTACATCTCTGCTTACCTTTCTCTGTATTTCTGCATCTAACTCTTCCCTCTTCTTCTTGATGGCTTCATCTTCATCCTTCTTTTTAGTGTCTTCCTTCTTTATCTCTTCCACTTTAGGTTTTTGGCCGAGAGATTTGTACACGGGCATCTTGCCTGAAAAGTCAACGTGTGAAAAGTCAAGTTAAGAACCTTATCAAAAAGTGGGTACTGTGAACACCAGGTGATTGACACGTGATGTTCACAAGTATTAGTACCTCTGCCAACCCGAGAACTTTTGAGTTTGAGTAAAAAACTTTTGTAAAGTTAAGCTGTACTAGTTAAGTTCTTGCGCAGACATTAGCGGATTCTTTCGCACATATCGCGGTATCTCACTCTGATAGTGAGATTCAAATACATACATATACTCACGCGATTATTTCCCATTGAGGTAGGCAGAGACTATCGATCGCTAGTCTGTACGATCCTGACAAACCTCACTAGCTTCGTTTACAACCATCAATCTTCTCATTCATTCTCTTTTATTTTTCATACTTGGGATGCTTGCCTTTTTAGCACATTTTCTATTTGGTCCACATGTGTCCTCCGAGGTCGTCCTCTACTAACATAACCATCCACAAAGAGATTCACATCTATATTTAAACCAAATAATATTATGTGCATATTTGTATGAACTTGTCAGAATTTAAAAGCTGTGTAGTGTCGGCTTAGAATAGCACTACCCCATTTCTTCCGGTGGATGTACGTAAGAGGCGACTAACGGTTTTGGGGCTTTTTAAGGGATTTTTGGGCGAAGCGGTTGGAGACCCATCACCAACATTCTACCATCTTTTCCCCACTCAACTTCCAAAAGTGTCTGAGAAATTTCTAATCTCTCAGCTCTGGCTACCCCTTTTAGGGATTTATAGCCGTGAGTTTATGTATGTATGTTGTCAGAATTTAGATAGGCCTAGGTAATTATTTATGCAGTTGTGTACAAAATTCCGAAAATGATTATTTTAAAAAAACATTCAAGCCAAGATAATTTGTGATTTGTAGTTCAAAGTAACCGAGTTGATTCAACATTTAATATGGACTTACATATCTGACTATTATCAGTGTTACAAGGAAACTACATTTTTCAGTAATGACGGATTAAAAATGGTGATAAAACTGAATCTGAATACACTTCAGGCTTCATTTTGGCTCAAAATATAAATGATCATCACATATGTGCCAATACAGACCAAAATGACTGATTCCAATTTAGTTTTAAAACTGAATGTTATATTGAATTTTATCATGCCTATCAATAAAGTACATATTAAATAGAAGTAATAAAAAAAACCTCACCAATGAAAGGCATCTTTTTCTCAACTTTCTTAGCATCCACAGTAGCTTCTATTCTCTTCTCCTTCGATTTTAGTCTATCTCTTTCTCTTGCTCTCTCTCTTTCTCGGTGTTCTCTCTGTCTCTCTCTTTCCTCTCGCAGTGTCTCTTTCTCTATTTCTTCCTGCAGCCTTTCTTTTTCTCTCTCATCTCGTTCTCTTTCTCTCTCATCTCTCTTCTTTTCTTCTAGTATTCGCTCGCGGCGTTCGATTTCTCTGTATAAGAAGATATTTTTTATTATTTTACTGACAGTCACAAATTTTTGTAAAGGTTTTTATTTTAATATTGATTTTACTGGAGGTCTTCTATAATGGAAGTTCATGGGGGGAAGAAGCTCACGAAAACAACAACGATAATTTTGTCCGTATCTATTTTAACCCCTATTGTTTCAAACTAGTCAAGTTTATATATGGTGATATCCAACTAATCAAACGATGCCCTCGTAGTTATCATTGGTTTCAACGAATCCTATGAGCAATATTTATGAATGTACAAAACATCTTTCGTAGACAAGATTAGTAGACGGTTTAAAAAGTAGACTGATAGAGATAATAGAGGCGATTCAGCTTAGAATTTAGAGCTCAACTAACTTTTGTCGACCAGTATCATTATAACAGTGATAGACTAATTTGAATGTTTTCGATCATGAAAACCTCATGTGGGGATTATTACTAATAACATAAACGTTCACGCCGTTTATCCCCGAAGGGGTTGGCAGAGGTACCAATACTTCTGAACTCACATGGCAGCGCCATCTAGTGTCCAGAGAAGGTACCCACGTTTTGCTTAGACAGTGTACTCACGTGATAGGGGGCAGGCCTATCGCCGTTTTGTACGAATACACTGTCACATAACTAAGTACAACTCAGCCATGTGGGTTTCCTCACGATGTTTTCCCTCACCGTTAACAACCATGATAAATTAACCACACATATAACTTTAGAAAAGACAAATTGGTGTAGGCCCGACCCAGGATTGGAACTCACGCCCTTCTGTTTTCGGGCGGGTGTTCTAGCCACTGGACTATCATGTCGCTCTTTCCTTTATTTATCCTTTATTTATTACTAACTAGTGGATCGTCCCAGCTTCGCACGGGTAGCGTTGTTTTTTTTAAATATCTGAGGTTTCTTTCTTCAGTCACTGCTCAAGCATTGTGAAATTCAGCGTAATGTTTTCAATTTATTAAATTTATAGCACTCCCTTAACAGTGTAGTTTGGTGATTTTGAATGCGCTTTAATGAACGGTTCAGTATTTCCGTTTAATAGCAAATTTTTGAATAAAACCCCATGAAGTATTTATAACAATCTAAAAAATAAATCATTACGTTATGTAGGATGAAACTACTGGCGCCATCTAGTATGTTATATGTAAATTAGAAAAGATTTAGTTTCGATCACGGGCGCGATGGCTTATTTTATGTATAATTTCGGTGTTTGTCTACCGATTTCTATGATTCTTTTTTTATTGAATAGGTAATAATGTTAACTTTTTTAAATTAGTGATGAGTGAGAGGTTTACGAACGTAAGAGTAAACAAATATAATCAGGATGTTTCGAACTGCTAAGCTATCAGGAATTACACGTGTTATTGTGAGTCAACCATAAAAGATAGACATATACTGTTGATGATTTTTTTTTAGATAATTTTATGAAAAATATTTCCGCCACACATGATTTCTATGTAAGTTTAACCATTAAGGCTGCACACGCGACGGAAGCTTAAAAAATGGAGTAACTTCTCCCGTTTTCCCCAAATTTCCCAAAATTCCCATTTATTTCTCTGCTGGAAAGTATACAAAAACCTGCGCAGGAGTACGAAGAATAATTGTACCAAGTTTCGTTAAAATCCGTCGAGTAGTTTTTGTTTCCATAAGGAACATACAAACCGACAGACAGACAGACAGACAGACAGACAGACAGACAAAAATTTTACTGATTGCATTTTTGGCATCAGTATCGATCCCTAATCACCACCTGATAGTTATTTTGAAAATATATTTCATGTACAGAATTGACCTCTCTACAGATTTATTATAAGTATAGATAAATAAAGGATAAATAAAGGAAAGATAGAAAAAATCGCACTGCTAGCCATTGACACTGTAGCTCAATTGGCAGAGCGACGGGGGCGTATACCCGAGGTCGCGGGTTCGATCCCCGCCGGTATCGAAATTTTTCTTTACTTTATTTATTAGTGATAGACTAGTCATCCTAGGTATCTTACATCTATCAAAAGAAATCATTGGCTTTATTTATTTATTTATTTAATTAGGACAAACATACTTTATGCATATTGAATCATACCTGAAATTCTTCTTGTCATGCGAAGGCTCTCTATTCCTGTGATGTTCTGGCGAGCGCTTGTCAACCTTCTCATGTTTGATCTTAGTTTTCAGTGAGTCTAGTAGTTTCCTGTCACTGTCGCTGAGACGAGACTCCTTGATGGAAGACATCCACTCCGATATCAACTTGTCTTCCATCGCTGCCTCTGACTTTGATTTACCTGAAAGGCAAGGAGTAGGAGCTTAAGTGATTGCAAAGTTCATTCTATGTCTAATTTGCTGTGAAACCAATTTAAAGTTACATCTTATAAGATTACTAATCGATCAAGGAAAGAAAAAATCCAATACCAGCTGGACTCGAACCCGCGAATTTTGTGCCAAGTGACCACTGATGCGAAATTTGTCTTTCCTTGCTTCGCGCCCTCTACCTACAATTTTTCACAAATTTGGAAGTAGAGGGCGTTTTTTAATTGATCAGTAAAAAATCCCCACTGAGGCTTCACGCACATAGTCTAATTATCTTTAAGTTTTTTTTAAAAATCAACGAAATATGATCGTAAAAAGAAAAGATAGTCATTCATTTTAGCAACCAATTGTGATGAAGTCGTGATTATAATTTTTACACTAAAACTAGCATAATATAAGTATTACAATATGGCTGGCTGAGTTGTACTTAGTCATGTGACAGTGTATTCGTACAAAACGGCGATAGGCCTGCCCCCTATCACGTGAGTACACTGTCCATGCAAAACGTGGGTACTCTGAACACCAGGTGACAAAGTATTAGTACCTCTGCCAACCCCTCCGGGGATATTCGGCGTGAACGTTTATGTTATGTTATGTACAATACAAAAATCTGTATATTTTTGTTATTTTTTATTCGTGTAGGTAGATAACATACAACTACAAAATTTTACTAAACATTATATAGTAAACTTTTAGGCTATAATGTTTAGTATCTAAGCTGCAAGAGTTTTATGGAGTCAAACTGTTTTAATTCATGTACAAAAATACGTACTTTTATGTTTTTTCCGATCTTGGTCCGACTCGCTACTATTACTAGACTCACTGCTACTCTTCTTGCGTTTCTTTCCTTTCTTCTTCTTGTCTTTCTTTCTCTCTTTTTCTTCTCTTTCGTCATCCGAGAAGGGGCTCTTTCTGTTCTTAGTATGGAAGCCGTCTTTGTGGAATGTAATAGTGTGGGAGGTGTACTTTTCTTCAATCTTGGGCTTCTCGTCTATCTTCATTTTCTGCATCCTGGATTTCTCTAGGGCTTTTTGGCGATCTGACATCCAGTCGGTTTCCCAATGAGGGTTTTGTTCCACAAAGTTCTGTGGATTAGAAATTCATATTACAAATAAGTGTGACAATGGGCTATTTGACAATGCGAGTAATAAAGTGTTAATTGCTGTCATCAGTATAAATTAAGAGTTTAAAAATGGTTATTTATTAACGTAAGTTGAAAATAATAATTGATTTCTTTAAAAATCCATAAATAAAAATGCAAATTTTTAAACGTTTGTCACGTGACACAAAACGTTCTTGAATGGTCGAGTTTATGATGACGTCATATGCCTGTAAAGAAACCTCGTGGCTCGTTTGTTGCCATAGACCAAATACAGGCAAGTGACGTCACTGACCCGTTTGCAGCGCCATATTGTCAAAATAGTGTTTTGACGCGCTATTTGAATATTCAATTTTTAATTTGATATTTTTCAGCAAATGTGCACCAGATTTAAAAAATATAACTTTTACTGGGTTCCTTAAACTCTATTACATCATATAAAATGGATTTTAAAAACCTGTCAAATAGCCCATTATAAAGATACATTTGTTGAGATTCATGTGCATCTGCTGAAAAGATATTAACAATTCTGACACTATTAGAAATCATCATTAGTTCTCAATGACACGGCCACTATACACTCAAGTTAAAAAGGTTTTTTTAGGTAGTCTAAAATCTGTTCCAAGACTAGAAAGTTCATACACTGGTAAATAATAATAGAAAGAGCTAGACCTCAAATGCAAGAGAGTTAATTCTTCTTTCTATGGTGTCCTTTTTATGTATCAAGTTTGCTAGAAGTAATGTTACCTAGTCAGGCTAAGCTCACAAATAGAATGAAAACTGTGAAGTTTTGGCTCAGAATAGCATTATCCCATTTTTCCTGTGGGTGTTCGTAACAGCTAAGGTCATTGGGGCGTTTCAAGTGATTTTTAGGCGCATCATCAGAAACCTCTTTTTTACAATCTTCCTTACTCAACTTTTAAAAGTGGTTGAGTAATTTCTTATTCCGAAGCTCTGGCTATCCCTTCTTGGGATTTATAGCCGTGAGTATATGTATGTCCAAAAAACTATATGTGTGGTATACTCATCGTGTCTTCAATCATTCTTGGCATGGTGCAAACACTTGAGATGCTTCCTATGAAATTATCATCTTGCTATTGTCGTGATGATGTTGTATGTGGTATACTCACGGTGTAATTCTTGGCATGGTGTAAAGACTTGAGATGCGCGGACGCACAATGCAGGTCGCCTATGAACTGGTCGCACAGCTTGCAGTACCACGCCGTGGACGGGACGAAGAATTGTAGGCCTGGAGATGGGATTGAGGCGATTGGAGAGAACATATATTAATCGAATATGTATATAAATAGACACACCATGAAGTGCCCGCTTAGAATGTCATTACCCCTTTCTACCCTCGGGTATCGTAAGAGGCGACTATAGGTATGGGGCGTTTTAAAGTGGTTTTTGAGCGATGCAGTTGGAGACTATGACCAACGATACTTTATTTCTACCATCTTGTTTCGTATCAACTTTCAAATGTGGTAGAGTTTTAGCTCTAAAGCCCTGGCAACCCCTTTTTGGAATTTATAGCCGTGAGTATATGTATCTATATAAATAGACACAAAAGTTTCTTCTGGAAATAGTGAGTATCAATCTGTCTTAGTTTTAATATCTAAAAGCCAGAGGCTCACAGATTGTTAACTCTGAGAATTTCAGAATAACTAGGTTTGAAGACCATAGCTATGAGCTCAAACTAACTAAGAGACCCAACGTAATAGCGGGAACAGTGACATGAGGGTAATTATGTATGCATAATTTGTTTTTTTACATGAAAACAATAATACAATACAATAATGTGTTTTTCGAATGACGAGTACACGTGTACCTTTTTGGTTTCATTCGGTACTCTAAGCAATTACTATAGCTTTATTAGTGTGTCGACGCCGTGGGAATCGTAGTCATTTTGTAAATGAAAAAGTTCCATGTTTGGATACTGGATGCAGTTTGGCAATTCGGTATGCAAAGTTTTACAAAAGTGGTGCTGATTACGAAACCATTTCGAGATATTATGTTTTTAAAACATATTCTCTTGAAATCAAATCAAACAAAGCTAAGATGACCGTTATTTCAACAAAATACTGTAACAGTATTTGGCTTTCAGCGTTATTTCAAAGACAACCGTTTTTGCAGTTTATTAATAAAATATAGAAAATCATAGGTTTGTTTAGTATAATACCGTAATAATTTCATTTGTGATCACAAATTCGTGAAATGTTTTGCAATCAGCAACATTTTTGTTAAGCATTTCACTTTATTTGCATGTCGCTACGTGATATTATTACAGGCAGCTTTTAGAGGTAGCTTCAAATTTGCAGCATCCAAGTGCTGGAATGATATCCCTCCTCCTATCCGTGAAGCAGGTTGTCGATACACTTTTGGGCGAAAGTTCAAAAGTTATTTGTTAACCTTGCAGAAACAATCCCCTACAAATCCTTCCAGCACAAAACTCGCTACAATTTAGCCATCTGGATTTCATAAAGTGCCTGTATTCATATTTATATTATGTGTATCACTGTTGAATGTATGTTATTTTATTAATTTATTAAATAAGCAAGAATATGTATTCTGTATTACTAACTATTAAGTATCTATCACATGATTTATCTATTTATTTCATGAAGTATGCCGTTCCTGAGTCAATTAAAAAAGTATTTTTAAATAGGCGCTGGCTGAAAATCGGCGCTTTTGTCAATTTATGTGACAATAGCAAAATACCGAGCCAGATACCTTTTCGCCAAATGAGGGCACATTGTGTAAATTGCAAGTTTTGTGTTTTATTAATTATTAGTATTTAGTTTTTTTTCTAGTATATAAGTTCTATTTTGTTGTTGTATAAGTTGTTTAAGTCTTTTTTTATTGTTTGTGTCCTCAAGAGGAGAATAAAGATTTTTCTTTTTTCTTTTTATATTTTCGTTCGGTGACGTCATTAAGTACAAAAGTTGAACAATCTTTAAAAAATCATAACTTTGCAATTACTCATTTAAGATGAAAAAAATTCAAATCAGTCTTTTATTTTCGTGTTTGCTATCGAATTAAAATATTTAATAAATACCTAAAAAAAACTTTGCATACCGAATTGGCACACAGTAATATAATTAATTCACACATAAATATATACGGACTTATTATACACAGATCAAGTCATACACAGGATACTTGATGATGATATAGATTTTTGATGATGCAAGGATAATGACGCCGATTTAGTAAATATTATATAGCAAAATAAGATTTTCAGACATGTAACAGTGTTGGGAAATTATAATACCTTTAATGGGCGTCCTCTTGGTGGGCGCGTGGGGGTAGGCAGGGAACGGCTCGTGCGCGCCGGCCAGCCCGTGCCACGGCGCCTCCGTGTGCGCCGCCGCCATCCTGCCGGGTCGCAACTGTTTATACCACCTCATACGAAATACTCATGTAATAAATAAAGGAAACAAAAATTTCGACACCGGCAGGGATCAAACCCACGACCGATTTGTATTCATGAACAAAACGTTCTAATTGTGTGATAGTTAGGCGTTCTCAACATTTGCATTCTGTAAAGGTAGACAAGTGGCCTTCCCACATGAGGTATTTATAAGTGTATTTGACGAAGGGTACGGGGCTCTTTAAGCAATTGTTGAGCACTTTATTTGACTGTAACCACCCCAATCAACTCCCAAGAGTGGCTTAGAAATTGTCAACCGAGGCTCTGCCTGCTCCGTTTTGGGATTATAGCCGTGAGTATGGGTATTAGTTGGAATAGGTATTAAAATTGATTTGCCTTTAACATTCGATATTTTTTTGATATTTCATAATTGTTAGTAGCGCGACAAAACATTATTGATAAGTTGTACTTAGTCCTACGACAGTACAGTACAAAGCGGCAAAATTCCGAACACAACATGCGTACTCTAAATTCACACAAACAAACAATACATGTAATGTTTAAAAGTATTAGTTCGCTGCCAACTCTTCGGGGATAAACGGAGTGGATGATATTTTTAGTTCTAAGTGTATGTATACTTTAAACAATAGATTAAAAAAGTTGATGAATGGTATACTCACTTATGATGTCCTGGCGAATGCAGATGATTCAGATAGTCTTTAGCGTTGGCGGGAAACTCGTTGCAAACACGGCACCAGTGCATCTCGGGGTCGTAGTACACGTAGTTGAACTTCTTGCCGTAAGATGGCGACCTAATACAACGCCGTATTTTATTAATACCCTCATAATTTATAAATGACTATATGGTTTAAATAGGATTGTTACTTGTTAAAAAATACTCAAATGAAATCAGTTGTTTATGTTGATACATGTCACATTCACCTATATGAAAGCCACTGAAAAGGTAGATAGGGAAATAATTTATTAGATTAGTGGTAAATATATTCTTGTTTATATTCAATACATAACTGAAAGAGATAATCAACTTACATTGGATTATTATATATTTATTAATAATACAATTTATTAAAATAAACATAATATAATTCACACTTAAATAAATATCATATTTTATTTTTAAAACAATTAATTAATCAAAAATGATATTTATATTGCTGTACTATAAAGTAACAATAATTCAACTATCGTATAACAATTCTTTTACTTCAAGACTTAACTATTACATTCATATTATTCACTGAGAAAACTATTAGTCATCATAAACGTAACGAAATACATTAAACAAACTTTATTACTAAACAAGCATTATTGTACAACCACAAAAGCTATTTATCAAAAGCATTACAAAACAAATATATACAAAATTTCAGAAAATTTATTTGCAAATGATTCACCATCTTGAATATCGGTCACCATCTTGAATATCGGGCGCCATCTTGAATCGTAGACGCCATTTTGTTCTCTCAATTCCATCGTAAGCTGCTTTCACTAGGTCACGCTAAATTCATAAGCCACTT
This sequence comes from Bedellia somnulentella, assembly GCA_963576735.1. Taxonomy (NCBI): domain Eukaryota; kingdom Metazoa; phylum Arthropoda; class Insecta; order Lepidoptera; family Bedelliidae; genus Bedellia; species Bedellia somnulentella. Next base: position 22,600,521 of record OY755171.1, on the reverse strand, counting down.
GAGATCCATAGATTATATTATCGTAGCTATTCGGAATCTCTCTACTATTTATTAATGGGATGTTTGCAAATCATTTATTAATCAAATTAAAAAAACCTGCCATACAACTAAATATTTCATTTTGGTGTCTTTTTCAAACGCATTTTATATTTGAGTGTATTTCAATAAGCAATTTGAGCTTTGCAAAATAAATTTTGAAGAAGACACAAGTAGAGATTATAATTATGAGACTATTCGTACCTGGATTTGCGTTTGGAGCTTCTTTCTGTATCGTCTATTTCGACCCTTCCCTGGGCCTCCTCGCCGATGATTCCGTTTAGCATGTCCACCACGTTATTTATTGTCTTCAACTTATTTTGGATCTCCAACTATAGAAAAAATATATATTTTTAAACCTTATGATATTTACAGTGTGAATTGATAAGTATTGAATTTTAATATATATAAAAAACATCATCACATATTCAAGCATATTAGTTTAAAATTGTCTCTATATCTATTCAAACCTGTAATTTAGTGTTTTCCTTCAAGAACCGTTTGGTGTCGGGACTAGGGGAACGTTTGGAGTCGCCTCGCAGCTCATTGCGTTGGTCTTTCAGTGTTTCAAGTTCCTTCTTGAGGATGGAAGACTTTTTTATATAGTCTTCGCGCTGTTTGGACAACGCCGCTTTCTGATGACGCATTTCCGTTTCGATGGCCGCTGTGGGGACAAAAACGGCCAATGCATTCAAGAAGTATAGTTTAAATTATAGCTAATATATCGTATTCTGAATGCTTCTTAAAAAAATGTATGGAGCGACATTCGTTACCAGTAAAACTGAATAATTAATTGCAAAAATAATGTATAAGCAAAACAATATTGATGGCCGATAGCTGACATTGACGCAGATGCGGCGTTAGGTTCCTTTACAAATGGGTAGGCCTATTTTTTAACCTGAAAAAAATAATACGTTAGCGAGTAGGCGAGCATGTTTAAATTATTTAAATGTATTAATATTGTCTAAACAACTGTATTACAAGAATAGTTGACATGTCAATTGACAACTTACTTTCCTTCGACCTAAATATTTGCACTTTTTAACATTGCAAAGTCATGTGTTTACAACTTATAATTTACACATATTAAATTTAATGAATGATCAATGGATGGATGATATTATTTAGCTTATTTTTTTATATAGGTACCAAATTTTGGACTGAACAAACAATTTCAAAATAATTGCACTCTAACCCGAATCTGAAGGTCTACTCTTCACGCCGAGAACGACAATTAGCATACTTATCTCTTCTACCCATATATACATTTATTTCTTTCTCCCTCGCACGATGGAATATTTGGATTTGCGCTTTCTATTAGATGAAACCAACGACAACTTTCTTCGAATATCGTCATATATGAATATCGGCGTGTCATATATCAGAAATGTCAAAACACGAATATTCGTTTCGTGTGAGCGAGACAGAAGTACATTTTAATATGGATTAGAAGATATAAGTGCCTATTATCGTTTTCGATGTGAAGAGTTGACCCTCTGGCTGTTCACATAAAATACCTTCATACATATCCCTCACCATTCATTCCATTGCGGTAGGCAGAGGCTATCGTTCGCCACATAGCACGATCCCGGCCAACCTCTCGAGCTTCATTTACATTTATACATATTTTGGTACACACTCTTTTATTCTTATTTACATTTTTGAGTATATTCTCTATTGGATATGGTTGTATCAGTCGACGTCTTCTTCTAACAATAAATTAAAATGGTCCTTGTCTTCATTTTTAGTTTATAACAAATTGGCACTGGCTGGAAATCAGCGTTGCCGTTGTTGTCCTGAACACATCGGCGGCATTATGCTGAGTCAGTGACCATTTCATAGCTAGGGGCACGAACATGTAGCAAGTTTAATTGAGTTTATTTGCTTTGTTTTAATGACTGTTCATATTTTCATGCTGTATTTTTTTATTTATTTTTTTGTTGTTGTTTAACTTGGATGTTGTTTTTTTTAAGATATATATATATATATATATATATATATATATATATAGATATATATTTATATATATATGTATGTATAGTGTTCCTTTGGTTATGAATAAATGACTTCTATTTCTATTTCAAATATCGGATTTTATTTATGCCGCATTAACTCTGCTTCCATGATTTTTCTGCCACATTTCTTGCCATACATAAGCGTAACGTCTTGACCAGCGTTATGCATTGCCATTGAAATTAAGCTGTTAATAGCTCCGGTTGTAGAACTCTTCTTGCAATGTCTTTGTCACACCTTATAATCCCTGTCTCTTATAAACAAACTTAAACAAAAAAAAACTAGATTATAGGTATATTTGTAGAAAATGGAATAAGTGGAGAAAGTGAAAGAACATGAAAATATAATACGTAGATAAATTAGATGATCTTTCTTCTCTTTGAAATGGACGAAAACAGTTTATAGTCTACTTCCTTAATATTTCTATATAAAAATATCAACTGAAAAATGGGATATCTTAAACCGTTAATTGTGTAACAGACTATTAAGTTACAAACAGATTCTCAGCCTTCATTACCGTATTCTATATAATAAAATGGCACAAAAAGGTCTCACGGTCTGACAAATACGCTTATTAAAAAAAATTATATATATAATTATTCCTACATTACTAACCTGACTAACCCTTCATGTAAATACTTTCTAATTTTTAATTTCTACTCGTAGTTGACTATTTATAAAATTATTCACTACTTAACTCAATTTCAATTTTCATTAATTTCAATTAACTACAATTTCTCAAAAGGTTATTTATTATACGTTATATGTTTTGTGATATTACCATGAACGTCTGAATTTATGAATGCGTTAAGCACTTTATTTTGAATTAGACATGATAATTTCATCGCAAATATTCATCGCCGAACTATGTCCCCACTGAGAAGCACGAACCTATCCTGCCCCCTGATTATGTATCTTCTGAGACTGACGATTGTGTCGCAAGAATAAATATAGAATCCATAGATTGTCAGTCAGTGACAAACGTCATAGCATAAACGTCAACAAAGGCAGGACCTCTCACGGACACGATAAAGCCTGGGATACACTAGGGGGCAAATGTCGCCCGAGAAGTTTGTGGCTATTAGTGCTGCATACACAGTAATTATATCGAGTGTGTTGAAAAGTAAGAGAAAAAGAAGGTGGTGGATGCGGAATTTCTTACTACAACGAGAAAGAACAGTTAATAGGCACGTTGCGTACGCGACTACACTCGGCGACAAATGGCGCGACACTGACGCGGGACTCGTGCGCCCGCTCACGAGGCGGGAGCAAGCAACATGCCGCGTCACGTACAATGTCGTGAGACTTGTTGCGGGACTCTATGCAACGTTGCAGCGTCACGTATATTAAGTGTTGCGCGTCATGTTGCGGGACAAAATGTTCCCTAATGTATCCGGCGCTTAACGGCCTACAACGGTTTTGGCATCCGTCAATGTTAATTCTGGTATTTAAGTCTTAACTTGGTGATTTTAATCACAACTACTGTAAAGTTTACAAATTGGAGAAAATAACAAATACGTGAATTTTTAACAATTTTAATATGGCTAGTATGGAATCCGCCATACTAATGTCACGCACACACGCTCATTTACGCACACCGTTGTAATTTTTTTGGTCTCGCCTGTCGTCTTTGTAATGCCAATCTATATATGTAAGTATAGCATACTAAATCTATGGCCGCAAGTTGCACGATTGTTATTCTCAATGTCATAAATTTGTATGTATGCGATTGGACACTTTTGGTAGCGACAATATTGCAACTTGCGACACAATCGCGGTCGCTAAAGATACATAATCAGCCCCCGGAATTGGATAACTAAGCCACAGTGCACCAAGCTAGCCAAGTGTGGTGGGTAGACTAACTACTTCCATTATAGTACCTATAACTAACTGTATGAAATCGAATTTGAGACCTCTTATTGTTGCTAAATGCTATACCGACAGACCGCGGAGTCATTCAAATATCATAGAAACTGTGGTATATATTGCACTTCAAAGCATTAAAACTAACCTAAAAAGGTTTAAATTAAACACAATTTGATCCTTAAATATAAAAACAAGTCCCACTAGCAAATCAGTAGCACAACTAGCATTAATTATATAGCAACAGTGTCACTCGATACCACAGCTCAGTTGGCAGAGCGACGGGGGCGTATACCCGAGGTCGTAGGTTCGAGTCTTGCTGGTGTCGAAAATTTTTGTTTGCTTAACTGATTGTATAGCAACATTTGGACATACCATCCTTCTTAATTTGCTCCTCGATGGTGTAGGGCGCGGGCTGGGCGGGCGGCGGCGGCAGCGACATCTGGTTCCACTCGGGCGGCGCGCGGCCCAGCGCCGAGATCGCCGGGAACTCCTCGTATATGCCCGAGTACGACGTCTGCGATTGGTAGTTGCTGGTGAAGTCAACGGGGGGGGCACTTTGACTCTGAAATCAATCAGTATCAATTGAAAAATACACGCCTGCGATTGGTAGTTGTTGGTGAAGTTAGCAGGGGGGGTGCACTTAGACTCTGAAATCGATTGTAAAAGATATCCCAATTAGACAGTAATTTCAACGCTGAGTTGGAACCCATTTTCAGTGTTGTGACACACAAAATTGCTGTCATAATCATAGCTTTTATTAATGTGTATTTCTGTTGTTGTACTTTGTGAGTCTTGAGCAGTGGAAATAAATGTTTTATATATCTATCCGTCTAAATAAATAAAATTGTTTAAAAATTGAGAATGACACTTAGCAATACAAGAGCTTTTTTAAACCTGATCAATAATGATGATGCTGATACTGACCTACAATTTTTCCTTCTTACTCAAAAATAATATTGTCCTACTGGCTTTTGTTTATCTGGTAAGTGTTTAATTCAGTATCTGTCTTACCAAAAGTAATTTGTACACTATGGTATGCAATAAAAGTTTGAGTTTGTGTTTTAACTAAGTAATAGTCTAAAACATATGAGTTTCCGAATAAATTTTCTCTCACCTTTAACTTTTTAGGAAAAACACACAGGTTTCAACCCATACTGTTTAGCTCTTCCCTCTGAATAACAGGACTGTATCTATGATACAATATACAGACTAAGCCTAGTTTGAGAACCCCTGTTTTCTTGTAAAATTGGATGTGAAAAATTTAATGTCTTTTTAGGGTTCCGTACGTCTGAATACAAAAACGGAACCCTTATAGGATCACTCGTGTGTCTGTCCGTCCGTCGCTTACGGTCAATTATCTCCGAATCTATTAGACCGATTAAGTTGAAATTTGGTACACATATCAATTCCTGTGACCCAAACACAGAGGTGTGACGTGAGCAGATGAAATCTGTATATGGGGGGTCATTTTTGGAGGGGAAGGGTAAAATAAAAAAAAAACTGCATCGTGTGGCATATCCAATGAAAGGTCTTGTAGAGAAGATCTTAAATGTATTTTTTTGTAATTTTAATATTAATAGTTTCCAAGTTATTAAAGAAAATAGACGAAAATTGACCATTCCCCCCCCTTATCTCCGAAACTACTGCACCTAAAATTTTGAAAAAATACAGAAATTAGTTTTCTCTTTATAGATTAATAGGAAAACCTATAAGAAGTCCATGATATTAAAATAACATGGTAAATCACTCAGTATTGTGCGTACCAACTTACATTTGCAGGTGGAATGTAAGGGAGAACAGATTCATACTTTTTTTAGTTACCATAAACAAATTTGGGTCAGATTTAAAAAAACATGATAGGTAACATCGTACCGAACCCTCTTCACGCGAGTTCAACTCGCACTTGTCCCTTTTTTTTTTATTATAGCTTTCTAAGTGATTGGTGGGTGTAGTAAGAGACCCATAAAAAAAAACTTTGTTTTACGATATTACCACCACACAACTTCTAACAGCGGCAGAGTACCCCTTCCAGGGTTATATCCTATTAATATTATAAATGTGATAGTTTAGATGTTTATGTCTTTGTGGCGAAGTCTTCTCAAGTATACAATGTATATGAATGAAATTTTGAAGAATGCTAAATAATGACCCAAGTTAACACATATGATACATTTTATCCCGAAAAAAATGTACCAAAAAAATATTCACGCCTGATTTAACTATGGGTACGGGAAAAGACACCTAAAAGTTTTATCATAAGCAAATTTGACAGTATGAAGTCTGTTGGGTCAGCTAGTGTATGTATATTAATAGAAGGCTAGTTAATACAGATTGCTTACCCAAGAATACTGCAAAATATAAATTGACTCATTATTAAAGGCACAACATTACATGATTTAAGAATAACATATATACATATACTCACAGTGTGGATACTTAGCTGAACTTCAATATGTTGCAGTAGTAAGAAATAACTTGCATTAACTCAAACTCACCACGGTCCCTTAAAACTAATGTTTCTTTTTAAAGAGAACACAGAGTTCAACGTATTTATGCCCTAAGTGCTGAGTGTGCATGTATTGTATATACTTAATTGTTCTTGTACGTCCATGACCTATATTAACAATAGTATGATTGACATTCAAAACTATTTTTTTAATTACTTGCGGGCATCATCAGCATTGCATAAATAGCAGGGACATTATATTTCTTTTTATATCATAAGCTTTTTATTTATGTATGTTTACATTTCAAAAATGAAGATTAGAATCTTCAGAATACATAGTGAAATCTGCTAAACATACATATATTATTATTATCTTGTTCTCTGGCCCTCAAATACAATTCATACTTGCCAGTGTCAGAGTGAAATAGAAATAGCAGACTTTTTAAAACAATATACATATACTCACAGCTATAAATCCCTTGAAGGGGTAGCCAGAGCTAGGGAATTAGAAATTCCTCAGCCACTTTTGGAAGTTGCATGGGGAAAAGATGGTAAAATAAAGGTGGGTGGGATGGGATGGGTCTCCAACCGCATCGCCTAAAAATCCCTTAAAAGCCCCAAAACCGTTAGTCACCTCTTACGCACACCCACTGAAAAAAATGGCTTAGTGCTATTCAAATCCAACACTACACAACAAAATAATATTCTTTTAAAACAAGTCTGTGAAAAATAAATTAAACTATTATTGTTTTTTTTTATTTTTTGAGACAGAGAATCATAAATAGATACATATACCTATGTACATATATATAAATTTTGTATAGAAATAAATATTATTGATAAGGTTTTAAGAATGTGAGCTGTGATTTTATAATTTAAATAATTAGAAGATATTAAATAACTTGAGATGTTTAAGAAGTTGGTATGTATGTACAACTGATAAACTTATTATACTTGTAGGTTTAGGAATAGTGCTGTGTAGTGTCGGCATAGAATAGCACTACCATCTTCGCCCTTACACCAATCCAAAGTCTGCCGTGCTGATGGATGCGTGGCCAGGGGTGAGCCTGGTCGATAGCGTGCCGCCGTCCCGGAGCCTGGTGAACTCTGGGTACTAAATAACCTTGCTTTGTCAAGCGGGGCTCTGACAAAGTGGACAGAATAATTCCCTAGCTACTCGTGGGAATCACATGTGTTCGAGGAATAATAAACACGGAGACGGCGATAGAGCTCGCCACTTATCACGTCATAGATTCTCATTGGGCGAAAAGTGGGCTGACGAGACCCGCTTTAGTACGTTGAATGTTTGCGGAGGGATGTTAGAAAAGTTAGATGAAGTATGTCTGGTAATGAAAGAAAAGAATTTAGATTTGTTGTGTGTAAATGAGACGAAGTGTAAGGGAAAAGAGGTCTCGCAACTGGATCAATTACTGCCATCTGGTCGGGGGTCGACCCTAATATCAGAGCTTGCCAAGGAGTGGGACTTCTTATGTCTGAAAGGATGGTTCAAAGTATGTCAGAGCATGAGTGTGTGAGTCCAAGGCTCCTCTGGGTTAAGTTAAAAGTCGGGCTGGTCCGGCTACGTGTAATATGCGTCTATGCGCCGGACATGTCAAAATCTTTAACCGAGAGGGAGGAGTTCTGGAATTTACTAGGTGATATAGTGAATGGGTGTGATTTGAATGAAAGGATAATAATGTTAGGAGATTTTAATGGTTGGGTTGGTGTGACACGCAACGGTTATGAAAGAGTATTAGGTAAATTTGGGGATAATAGAGTGAATGAAAATGGTGATAAATTGATTGAAGTATGTTTGGAGAGGAATCTTTGTGTTACTAACACTTTGTTTAAACACAAAGATATCCACATGTATACAAGGCAGCGAGGAAGCGAGAGAAGTATGATAGATTTTGTGATTGTTGATGAAAGGCTGAAATCAAAGGTGGTTGACACTAGAGTTTATAGAGGTGCCAACGTAGGAACAGATCATTTCCTCGTTGTATCACGAGTAAGGGGTCTGTTCAAGCGTTGGCGTCATAGGACAAGAGTGTCAACTACTGAAATTTCTAGAATAAAAGTAGAAAATTTGGTAGATAATGAAAAAATGGGAGATGAATATATTGAGAAACTGGATGAACGACTAAGTTACGTAGAAATGACGGATGATATGGAAATAGAAGATGCTTGGAATGTGCTCAAATCTGCGGTAATTGAATGTGCGACGGATGTTTGTGGATTGAGCAAGAGGAAAAATCGACCAACATCAAGTTGGTGGGATAAAAGTGTGAAAGATGCTGTGAATGAAAAGAAGAAAGCCTGGCTCGATTTACTAGCAATCAAAGCTAGTAAACGGATGAATGTGTGTATAAATGATGACGAAGTTAAAAGATTTGAAGATGAATATAAGAGAATAAAGAGAGAGGTTAAGAATAAAATAGAGCAGAAAAAGCGAGATCTGAAAGAATGGAGTGAAAAGAAACTCTCCGATAATTTCCAAAGTAATCAAAAATTATTTTGGAAATATATCAGACGTGAAAGGGGAGTTTCTCAAAACACGAGTACAAGTATGATGAAGGATGAAAAAGGTGAACTTATGACTGATGGAACAAGAATAAAAAGAGTATGGAAGGAATATTTTGAGGGTCTCTTTGAAAAAGAGGATGATCCCATTACTTCAGCAATTGATAGCGATGTTAATTGTGACGAGGTAATGGGTGACGTGTCTGAAAGTATGATAAGTATGGAAGAAATTGTAAAAGCCATGAAAAGTATGAAACTAGGAAAAGCGGCAGGATATGATAGGATATGTGTCGAAATGCTGAGGGCTGGTAAAGGATAGTGGCTTCTTGGCTATTCTTCCTTTTTCAGAAGTGTTGGGCACTTGGCAAAGTACCAAAAGATTGGTGTAGAGCCGTGATTGTGCCCCTATATAAAGGGAAAGGGTCACGCCAAGAAGCAAAAAACTACCGTGGTATCAGCCTACTCAGTGTTGTCGGCAAATTGTATGCGAAAGTTCTGATCGAAAGGGTGATGAAAGAAACGGATGAAAAAATTTGGGATGTACAAGCAGGATTTAGGAAGGGAATGGGATGTATGAATCAAGTCTTCTCCTTAAGGTGCATCACAGAGAAATTTTTGGCAAAAAACCAAAAAGTGTATTGCACCTTCATTGATTTGGAGAAGGCGTATGATAGGGTAGTAAGAAAGTATTTGTGGAAGGTGTTGTCTAAGTTCGGTTTGGGGAGCCAACTTATACGTGCATTGGAGTCACTCTATGAGGATTCCAATGCATGTGTGAGAGTAAACGGAGAAGACACGGACTGGTTTGAGATCTCTAGGGGTGTTTGACAGGGTTGTGTGGCTTCTCCGTGGCTCTTCAATTTGTTCATGGACGACTGTTTGAAAGAACTGCGCGAAAGTGTTTATGGACTGAAAATGAGAGGGTTCATCATTAAATGCCTCTTATACGCTGACGATCAAATGTTACTTGCATCAACGGTAAATGAGCTGCAGGAGATGGTGAACATTGCGTGTAAGTCTTTCGAAAGAAAGGGAATGAGAGTGAATGTGGACAAAACCAAAACAATGGTTTTTGAAAGAGAGGAAAGTATGACAGAATGTGACATTGTTATAAATGGTAAGAAAGTGGAACAAGTGAAAGAATTTGTATATCTGGGGAGTTTGTTTACTAGGGATGGAAAATGTGAGGCAGATATTGAAAGGAGAGTTAAAAAGGGAAACGCGGTGAATGGAGCCATGAACAGTCTGATGTTGAGCCAGTCGTTGTCAGAAAAGGCTCGAATGGCTGTGCATAATGCTGTTCTGGTTCCCACGCTGATGTATGGTAGTGAATGTTTGGCATGGCAGAAGAAGCATGAAAGTAGAGTTAATGCAGTGGAAATGAGATCCCTCAGAAGTATATGTAATGTAAGGCTGTGTGATAGAGTGAGAAATACTGTGATCCGTGAACGAGTAGGTTTAAAAGATGACGTAGTATGCAAGATAGAAAAAGGAATGTTGAGGTGGTTTGGGCACATAGAGAGGATGGATGAAAATAAAGTAGCGAAAGAGATATATAGAGCCAATGTGGATGGGAATGTTAGTAGAGGACGGCCTCGTAAAACGTTTCTGGACCAGATAGAAAACGTTCTTATAAAGGCGGGGGTCCGAAGTGAGAAGAATAAAAGAGCATGTATGAGAAGGATAATGAATGTAAGGGAAGCAAGAGAGGTTTGTCAAGATCGTACTAAGTGGCGATCGATAGTCTCTGCCTACCCCAATGGGAATAATGGGCGTGAGTATAAGTAAGTAAGTAAGTTTAGGAATAGAATAGGGAGAATTTCATAAAATTATGTCATTAATTTTGAACAGTTAAAAAAAAGATCAAAAGTTCCTTCCTCAAGTCCACATTCACATAACAAATTATATTTAATTTTAACTTATCAAGAAAAACTGGAGAACAGTGGCCAAGTCTCATTCTACATATGATAAAGGAAGATAGATATCTACCACCATTGTTTATATTTAAAACCTTTATACATAATTTTAACCAAGGTATACAGGGAATGTTAGGTTGAATACCCGCAGAATATGTGTCACATATGAAACATGACAGATTAATTATTTGTTATAAAATAATCATAGTTAATATTAATTTATGTGAAGTTGTATTTTATCTCCACTTATTCTGTTAATAACAAATTTATCATTTATTGCTCTGGATAGATTTGCCAAATTGGTAGGAGTCTTCTGTGTTTCAGTATATTTGTTTTAAAATGCTCATACAAACATATTGGCGGTATCAAATATCAGTTTCACAGCTTATGTAGTCCATATTTGTACATGTAACTCAGAATGATACAATGTTAAATTACTAAATACTATAAATTGCCTCAAATAATGCCAATTCAACAAAGTTATTCGTGGTACAACAAATATGCAAGGATCCTAGATATCTACAATACAATATAGTAATATGGTTGGTTAACTGTGCAGTTACTTCTAACAACGTACATAAGATGCATTAGTTAAAATAATAAAATAAATTAGAGTTTACTTACATCTGGGTTGTAAGGACCCGACCCCGTGATGTTTGTAGTCTCTTGAAATGGTGTGTCCCACAGTTCGCTGGGTGTCGGTATTTTATTCAACTCCCTCATAATTTTGTCATCCAGAAAATCTTTGTCAGATTTCCTTGGAGTTCTACTGCGGCTCCTACGTTTCTCATCCCATCCCGTAGGACTGCGTTTGGTAGTCACGCTGCGACGCTTCTCATCATATCCATGGTCTTTGTCATTGCGGTAACTTCGGTCACGATCTCGACTGATGTCACGCCGATAATATCCATCTCTATTCATTACAGAGGATAGCTATTTACCGGAAGTAATAAATCAAAAACTTGTGAAGATGTAAGTCAAAGAGAGAGTCTAATTTAATTTCGCGGCCGAATTTATTTTCCCAGCATCTTCACAGACGATATAGGGAGATTAGCACGGCCTTATGATGACTCCTCTAGTTTGTTCTTGACCTTAGGGTAGATCATGGAAGTATTATTTAAACAGGAACGCGCGCTGGCGACCTAAAGTGTCCTGAAAAAGGATGGCTAACTAGCGAACTGTGTCTCGTTTTAAGTAGGGTGACCATCTGTTGGTGTTTTAATAAGAGTTCCTCTAAAGGAACCAAAAACACTTATATTTATATATTTTGAATGTTTTTGTTCATGAAAACCTTATGTGGGGACCTGTTTTCATTGAAATTTCGTCGTGCGAGGTGATCGGACTAGCAGAACTTTAACGTGGAGTTATACAGTCAGTACCGTCTTTACCATAAGGGCACACGGGGCCCGTGCCCAGGGCCCAGAATCTTGGGGGGCCCCGGAGAACCGGCAGTTTCTCTCACACAATAATTTTCAGAACATTTTTGTCGGGCACATTTTATGAATTAGAAATTCCTCAGCCACTTTTGGAAGTTGCGTGGAGAAAAGATGCTGAAATAAAGGTTGTTGGTGATGGGTCTCAACCGCATTGCCCAAAAATCCCTTAAAAGCCCCAATACCGTTAGTCGCCTCTTACGTCACCCACCGGAAGAAATGGGGTAGTGCTATACTAAGCCGACACCACACAGCTATATTCAAATTCAAATCGTTTAATGCATTCATGTGGTAAAGTTCGAGATAATACAGGTTATTTTATTTATTGTTCCATAACATGAACCCATATTTATCACTATATTTTCTTAATTAAATGATGAAAGCTCCAAAACACTCAAACAGATGATAAATTGTGGACACCACATTTATCTTGTTTCGATGGGGATACGCGTGACAAATATTAATATCCCTTTTGCCGAACTTAACCAATTATTTATCTCCAAATCGAAAGGCGACAATAATAATTAAAATAAAATACAAAAAAGGAACAGTTTATAAACTGCTTTTTATAAAATACTCCCTATAAATAAGTTTGATTTGTTTTTCTTTGAACTTAATCTCGACTGGCAACCGTGCGAGCGGGACACACTTCTCTCTCACACGGCTCTCGTTCTAGGACATTTCTCTGCTTGACAGTCTTTAAAGGATAATTAACTTTATTGCATGGTAATAAATAGCATTTTTGTTTACCATATTTTTGTGAGTACTCTCTCCTGTTTAGTTAGTAGCTTCATGGGGTAGATATTAGGCATGGCAATGATTGCTACTTTTAAATCATTATCATTTGGTGCTCTTGCTAATTTTAATCATATGATTTTTACTGCCGTTTTTCGCAGTTAATGATTTTTAATAATTATGATAATCACACTTTTTGCTATATGCAATGTGCATATGATTTTACATACTTTATAATTTATGATAAGGATAAGGTTGCAGTTCAAATAGAGGTGGTCATTTTTGTAGTTACGTTTAAGCAAACACATTTTGAACATTAAATAAATTTTATATAGATTTGATCTTGCCATAACTCAATTAAACTTTATATTAATTTTATTTTTGTTGTAGTTGTTTGTAGAAATAAAAGAATAATAAGTGGATGATATTTCTGTTAGTTCAACAGAACATGTGCCTTTTCAAAAAGCCATAAATTTTATAACGAATATTTACTTATCTCTATTTCAATAAGGTATTATAACAATCTATTCATTTATTGTATTATTTTCTTGGTATTTTCCTAAGTATGTTGTAAAGTCCGTCTATTATTAAGTGAGTAGTAGAGGTGATTGTAATTTATATTTTGTAAAAGATGAAACCGAATAGAGTATAATAAAAAATACAGATAATCCCAACCATTTATCGCTACGCCAAACGCCAAGGCAATAAAACACGTGTGTTTCAAAATGTATAAATATCTATTGTAAAATTAAACTAAGCTCATATACAATGAGGTCTTTATCTATAATAACAATGCGTCTATTAACTTGAATTGAAATGCAGATGCTCGTTTCTTTTGGTCGGTGTTAGTATAAAATTACCGTAAATAAATCTACTATTTTTATAATATGCACATTAGTTTTGAAAATGCTAAGTGTACTGAATATTTATTTTAGTTTGAAAATGATTGTTGATATGATTTCATTGTTGATGTTGTTGATTCTATCTAAATACCTAAATATTACAATACTCTTAAATTAATTTGTGAGCCGGTGCCAGCCTCGATGATAATTGATAATAAGAAATGTGTATTTCGCACTTCATAATTCATATACATGTAAAATATAGGGTACTGTTTGACGGCCGCCCCTGTTTGTCTTTTTAAAAAAAACTCACAAATACGCCTAAACTATTTATTACCAAAAAAATACACTTTTATAAACTACACTTCAAATTAAAAAGAACAATTAATTATGAATAACACCGATCTCTATTATTTAAATATGCTCAATATGAAAAGATGAGCGCTACGCGCGAGGTCCAGAATCTAACTGATGAAAAAGAAATAATTAATTAATAATGTAAATTACAATGAGCCAAAACTGCAGTGATGCACTTTCAACATGGGAAAAGTACTGTATGCTAATGTCAGCTTTAATACCATAGAAATAAAGGTTATAACAGCTCCCCCTTTTTGACGAAGCATTATCCCTAAAAGGGTAAGCGAAGTCTATAAAACAAAGTGATAGTTAATAACGCTATAAATATTAGAAATCGGTTAACATTATACTACCACATGAAATGAAATAAAACTTATAATTATAATATGAAAATATAAGTGCTTAAAAATTACTTAAATTTCTATGTGATTTTACACAAAGGTTGGGCATCGATTTAGCAGGGTGTTCGATGCTACCATTTAATGACAAATCTGATAATTCGGAAAGTTCGATTGAATTCTTAAACTTAGGTGTTTGATTCTTATGATTGTAACATTGGTTATAAATTTGCACACAACAGCCTGTACTTGAATTAGCGTTTAAAGAATTTATACAAGAAATAAAGAAATGTAATAACAAGAGTTACATAGGTTGCTGTTGAATAGTAAGAACCATATTTCACAATATGCGATTGTTGTTCGGCATTATTTATATTGTTTTCTAAGTCATTTAATTTATGAGATGCATATCTTAAAGTTTCAAGATCTATGTTATTTAGTCTTATTGGTGATAACATTGGTAAACTATGATTTAATACATCTTTCTTACAACAGTTGTCGTTTATAATATCGAAATCAATTTGTAACTGACTGCCCATTAAAAATGTGGTAATGCTTGAAGGTATCAGTTGTATAGTGTTAGAATAACCAATACAATTATCTGCAAGTTTTAGTATGCCTGTGCCAGAGACAGTATAATCTTTTAAGTTTTCGTTAAATTTTACTGTTAATTTCCTCTTATTGGATTGAACATATATCCATCTATTGTTACTCAGTTTTTGCCAAATATCTATCTCACCATATAATAGTTTGTAATCACATTCGGCTGGTAATTTAAATACAACTTCACTAATTAATTTCGTCTCGCAGGACGGATTGTTTATACATGATAAAATAGAAACTGGTGGACAGATAGAATAAACATTGTTTATAGATTTACAATCTTGCATGTTTTGCAATACAGCATAATTCAACTTGTCGTCTGTTATCGCAATATAATGTGTTGTCGGATGAATCATCGCGAAAGAATGAGGTATGTTTTCGTTATGTGGAGTAGGCAGAGGTATAATCTTATACAGAGAATATTTAACTGGTGTTACTAAAGGAATACTTAGAATAAAAACTAATTTATTTTTATAAACGTATGAGGTTAATTCAGAAACATCAGTTATAATGTGAATATTTTCTATATTTAAGGAAACTGGAAAATTAACTCTTTTATTTAAAGAATTACTTACGTTTAATAATTCTTTCAGTAAGCTATTAGGACTTATTATAGAAGGGTGTAAAATATTTAACTTAGAGAATAAAATGCTATTTAAAATGGTATCAAGTAAATTAGAAATACTAAGCAGAGAGCTTTCAATCATGTTACAAAATATATTAACCCTAGAAACTATGAATAACTGATCATCTATTCTACTTATATTACTTATAATATCGTTGAAACGTTCTATTTGCTCGTTTAATAAGATTTCGTTCTGATCTAATTTATAAATTGTGTTATTAAATGAAGTTAAAGTTGATTTGACTACATGGACATTGTCCTTGAGTAGATTAAATATTTCAGCTTCGTTATGCTGAGAGGATTCGATAGCTGCGTCGTATTTACGCGCATCGTCGGCATCTAATGTTCCGAAAAAGAATTTTAATATTTCGCCACCGAATTCTAGTGATCTTTTCACCTTGTCCGGTTTGTTACTTGAAATAATATGTGATAAAGATTCTAATTTTAATAAACTTGATTCATATAATACTTTAATGGGACTTAAAATCTCATTGCAATTAAGAATGTCATATGGTAATTTCGAACAAAAGTTTGACGTTTTACTTATCATATTATCTAATCGTAACATGAAAGGATCGAGCTTAATAATATTAACATGTGTTATAACTTTCATATGATCATTATAGAAATAAATGTTCTTTACTGGATCGAAGTAAAGTCCGGGACTATGAACTATAGGAGTTATCTCTGAATCGGAGATAACGTAATACGGCATTAATCTGAAATTAAAATAGTAATAAAATATTTAAATTGAAATTATGTAAAATTATGTAAAGAACTAACTACTAGTGGGTTTAATTAAATTAGTATGGTATCTTATATGTTTACGTCCTACTGCTAAAGTTACATTATGTTTGTTATACACCTTAATTATTTTATAAGGGCCTTTCCAAATTGGAGATAAGGCTTTTCGTTGTTTATGGTGGTGTTTTAAATACACCATGTCACCTGATTTATAAGTGGTATCTCGAGATCCTACATCGTAGTACCGCTTTGAAGTTTCTTTCTTAGATAATATATTTTCAATTGCCTTTTCTCGGCTGAAACGCATTCTATATTGTAAAGCCCGTATGTATTCGTCATATGTAGTATTAGTATTAGTTTCGTACAGGGAATTCGGAATTTGTGGTTTATAACCATATAAAAGTTCGTAGGGCGTAAATTCAGTGGTACAGTGGGGAGTAGTATTGTAGGATAAAATAGCAGTAAATAAATAGGAATGCCAGTCATTCTGGTTATCATTAACAAATGATTTTAAGTATTCTTTGAGAGTGGCATGAGAACGTTCTAGTGCACCGTTTGTTTGAGGGTGATAGGGAGTAGTAAAAAGGGATTTAATTTTTAATATTTGCATTAATTGTTTAAATAATTCGGAGGTAAAGCAAGTGCCTAAATCAGTTAGAATAGTTTTAGGAAAACCAAACAGAGACATAAAGTGAACGAGGTTACGAGCAATTTCGTTACTCGTTGAAGTGACCATGGGGTAGGCAGAGGTGAACTTAGTAAGGTCATCTTGTAATGTTAGAATAAATTTAAATTGTTGGAAACCTGCTTCCGGTAATGGACCTACTACATCTAAAGCTAATCTTTCAAACGGTCGAGTAGAAGTGGAAGTTATTTCCATAGGAGCTTTGTTAGATCTTCTTAAAGGTTTATTTACTTGGCATAACTTACAATTTTTAACATAGTTTTCTATGTCGGAGCGCATACTTTTCCAATAATATGCGGCTTTAATACGATTATACATCCTTTTAGAGCCGGGGTGACCCGCTATGACTGAGTCATGATTTTCTTTCATTATTATAGGGACTTCAGTCGGTGTAGGATATATCATTTGATTTTTATAAATATGAATTTTAATATTAGTATTATGAAATACATTAGATATCATATTATAAATTTTAGTATATGGTATCTTAGAGAAGGGATCTGAAAAGTCTGATAAAGCAAGTTCATTAATATCTGAGTTATCCCTAATTATAGTATCTCTAAGCTTAATTAATAAATTATAAATATCTTTAAATTTAGTTTCATCATAATGATGAACTTTCGTAAATAATAAGTAGTAAGTTATGTTCTTATCGATAATACAGCGTAGTGTGAACGGTTCGCGCTCGGACTGGAACAATTCCGCTGAATTGTCAAATCGGGATAGGAGTTCTTCGCAGTTGGGCAAAGAGTAGTCAAAGTCGACAGAGAAGGGACACGCGATTAACTTATTTTTACTAAGGTGAAGACTTATAGAATGTTCTTCGATAATTGTATTAGGATTTGGCAATGACTTTGTAAATTGAGCTTTAAAGTATTTTTCATAAGAGAGATTTAATAAAGAATTATGCTCTATGGCATTAACTGGGCAACGGGACAATGCGTCCGCGTTTGAATTGAGGCAACCTTGTTTATAGGTGATTTCATAATCATATTCCTCCAGCTTGAGGCGCCAACGAATAAGCCTACTGCCGGGGTCTTTAACGTTGAAAAGCCATACTAGGGGCCTGTGATCCGTAACAATTTTAAATTTACGGCCAAAAATATAAGGACGGAATGTCTTAACAGCGAAGATAATAGCTAAGAGTTCTTTCTCTGTAGTTGAGTAATTGCCTTCTGTCTTATTTAAAGTACGAGAAGCATAAGCGATGGGCTTATCTTTACCAACATCACCTTGCGAGAGAATTGCACCAATGGCGTAGTTAGAGGCATCCGTTGTTATAATAAAAGGTTTAGAAAAATCTGGGTACTGAAGTAACGGAGCGGAAATAAGTTTATTTTTAAGATATTGGAATGCATTTTCTTGGTCATGAGTCCAAATAAAAGAAGTATCTTTCTTTAGCAAAGAAGTAAGTGGTTTAGTAATTTTGGCAAAGTTATCGATGAAACGTCGGTAGTATCCGATAAGACCAAGAAAAGATTTTATTTGTTTACTATTTTGTGGAACTGGAAATTCAGAAACGGCCTTGACCTTTTCGGGATTCGGAGATACACCTTTATCGGTGATAATGTGTTCTAAATAAGCGACTTCACGTCTTAGAAACTCGCATTTGTCTGGTTGTAACTTAAGATTAAATTTACGGAATCTGTCAAATACAAGTTTTAGCTTATTAATATGGGATTCAAGGTCGTGGGAGTATATTATGCAGTCGTCCAGGTATAAATAGCAGTGGAGGCCTTGAAGACCAGAAAGAACTGTATTCATAAGTCGTTGGAAGGTTACAGGTGCGTTTTTAAGTCCAAACGGCATCCTGGTGAACTCATAATGACCTGAGACGCTAGAATTTGTGCTTACGGTGAATCCAGTTTTTGGAGCGTCCTTGGGACTCATTTTTAATTGATGGAACCCGCTTACTAAGTCAAGTGTGCTAAAATACTTAGAATGACCAAGTTGGTCAAGGATATCAGTGATGAGAGGAAGAGGATAACTTTCGGAAACTGAGATATCGTTTAAATGGCGATAGTCTATAACTATCCTCCACTTCTTAACGCCTGAGGCGTCCATTTTCTTGGGCACCACCCATACTGGTGCGTTCCAGGGAGAGTTAGAGGGTTGAATTATACCCTGGTCCAACATTTTCTTAATTTGAGTGTCCACTTCCGTTTTGTGGCACTCTGGAAAACGATATGTTTTACCGTGAATGGGAGCAGCATCCCCAGTATTAATAGAATGCTCAATAGCATTAGTAAAAGATAATGGCTCTCCCTCTAAATAAAAAATATCAGTGTATTGAGAACAGCATTCTAAAATAGTTTTTTCCTCTTCGCGATTTAAGTGAGAGCAACGTATTTTTTCTAAGACTTGATTATGTCTGTTGCTCGAATAAGATTTCAATTGATGTATGTTTGCAACTGAATTTTGAGATACTGAGTCGGGATAATTGAAAGGTATAAGATTTAAATAATATTCGTTAACATGAACTTCTGATTCAGTAGTGTTGAGAACTGAGACATTTACTCTTTTGTTAGGCTTAATGGTTACAATGCAATTAGAGACATGGACACCTTCAGAAATAGAATGATCTAAAACAAGTGCTTCTCTTATATCCATGTATCTATCGAACCATTCTTGAGTTACGGGACACTCTATAATGGTTTCTGAACGCGGAGGTAAAACATAGGAAGACTTACTAAAGCAAAATGGAATAATTATAAGTTTATTCATAACTAATGTATTATTAGAATATTGTATATCTATATTAAAATGTTGTATAAAATCAGTGCCTAAAATACCGTCATAATTAAGATTAATTGAGTCACTAATAGAATGAAAATCAAATTTAAAGTCAGTGTTTTCGTATTCAAAATAAAGTAAAATAGTACCTAACGATTCGCAATAAGAGTCATTATCGTTTAAACCTTGAAGTTTAACTTTAGTAGATGTAGAAAAGATTGGTTTGTTTAAACGTGAATGTTTCACTATTGAAACTGTAGAACCTGTATCGATAAGAAAGCAGAGAGGTTCATTATTATAATTCGTTTTTAAGTAAACATGTGGTAAAGAGATTTGTTATTTAATTTACTTATTTTATAAAGAGAATCAACATTAGAATTATTAATTAATTTATGATCGACCATCTGCGAACTTTGTTCGTTCTGTGGCTTAATTGATTCTTTGACTGTAGACACAACAACTTCGAGAGCATTGTTATCTTTTTCTGAGAATTGCTCCCGCGCGCAAAAAGTGGGTTTACACTTGTTTGTTTTATGAACTCGTATAGAGCTGTTAGCTTTATGACGAGGGGTAGACAGAGACTTACTATTGTTGTGTTTAACCTGTGCAGGTAAAAACAGAGACACAGACACAGGGTGATGATTGAGACATATTATTGTTCAAAACTCGTGCAGTAGAAAAATCAGGGACACGAGGGGTAGACAGAGGTTCAACCTTGGGTAAAACTTGCGCGTTTAAAAATTCAGGGACGCAAGGTGAAGGTTGAGACACACTGTTATTAATAACTCGTGCATTAGAAAAAACAGGGACACGAGGGGTAGACAGAGGCAACATGCTTTTCGTGTCATTTAAAAGAGGCTTTGGCTTCGGCAGACACGTGACCGAAACCGTTTCTAGTTTAAATCTTGAGGGTTTATAGTTACATCCTCCAAAACATTTACATTGCGATTAACGTTAAAACTTTGCGTTGGCTTCTGTTTATTTTTGTATTGAAGCTTACGGCATTCTTCAATAAGATGCCCGCGATTCTTACAATAGGAGCATGTTTTAAAATTATTACTATTTGAATTATTATTAATGTTTGAATTATTATGTGTAGTGGCAGGCCTACTATAATTATTGTTAAAATGTTGGGGTTTGACCTTTCTTTTAAAACAGTCATTGCTGTTGTGACCTTTTTTATGGCAAATATTACAAGAAGGTTTTAAAGAATTTGCCGACAACTTCATTAAATTATACAATTTTTCCTCTTCTGTGGCATGTGTTATTGCCTCAGATAGAGTTTTCGGGTTGCGGCACCTAACAATATGCTGAAAATTATAGTTTATACCTAATAAAAATGTATTGAGGGCAAGATCCTCCATAGCTGCCAACCTACCAGGTAATTGAATTTTATCCTCACATGAGAATTGAATATCTGATTGTAGACGAGTGAGGCAACTTTCAAGGCGCAGCGAGTATTGCATTATATCCTCATTTGGTTGCAGCTTGCAACCTTGTAATTCGACGAGTAAATGCGTCGAATGTTTCTTTTCACCAAAAGTGGCCCTGAGGAATTGTTTAATTTCGGCCCAATTTTCAAAAGTTTTAAGGCAACAAGCCAACTGCGCTTTGCCTTCTAATTGAGACACTATAAACTTAACCATAAAGTTTTGTTGTTCTGGAGTTGCTAGAGATATTGCATTTTCGCAATTCGTGAGGAATGCCGGTAAAGACTCCCGATCTCCTTGGTAAGGCTTAATAAATTTAGTGAGGACACTTAACGTAATTTTTTCCGACATTTTGCTCTTAATTTTTGTATCTACAGTGCAAGGTGAGCCCCAAGTTTCTACCGAAACTATTTTTGACGACTCTGGTTTGGGAGAAAGCATTTAAAATTGAATTATAAGTTTAAAAGATATGCAACTTCAGGCCAACAAAAATTGTAAAACAATTGTAAAAATATAAAATAAAATGTAAAAGTATAATTGTATATAGAAAAATAAAATAATCTCTTCGTGGAACAATGCGCTGGAATGTATAATGTTACTTGAGACTTACAGGAACACGATGCTAGCGAAGTGCAGGTGCATGGTAAATCTGCTGACGCAGGGCGACACTACACGAACTAACAACGATAATTGTAACACTATAACACTTTTAATTTTTAGACTATTACACCTTTAAGTAATAAGGTATGCGCAGAAACACTAATTCTTGAATAAAATTGTGAAGAGATGAGCAGATCTGGAACACTCGGCGATTGTGGTGCGGGCTCGTGCACAACGAGACTAACCGTCGACCACGATGACTCGGTGATGAACTCGGTGATGATGATTTGGTGATGATGATCGCGGGCTCACGAGTAATCGTGAGGCTTACCGTCGGACCCGGTGTATTGGAGCTGATGCAGGCCTGTCCGGCGGGAAGGTCTTACTGTCGACAGAGACAGGTTTGGGGGGTCTTCTTTGATGCTGGCTACAATCCAAAGACGTCTGCAGCATCCCACTTCTGACACCAATTGTTTGACGGCCGCCCCTGTTTGTCTTTTTAAAAAAAACTCACAAATACGCCTAAACTATTTATTACCAAAAAAATACACTTTTATAAACTACACTTCAAATTAAAAAGAACAATTAATTATGAATAACACCGATCTCTATTATTTAAATATGCTCAATATGAAAAGATGAGCGCTACGCGCGAGGTCCAGAATCTAACTGATGAAAAAGAAATAATTAATTAATAATGTAAATTACAATGAGCCAAAACTGCAGTGATGCACTTTCAACATGGGAAAAGTACTGTATGCTAATGTCAGCTTTAATACCATAGAAATAAAGGTTATAACAGTACCTTGTAGTTGTAGGGTAAATAGATTTTTGTACGTATTATCATTTAAAACGTTAGGCGATAGATATATATTGTTTAGATTGTAATAATCAGAGATAGATAGCAGGGTGAATTTACTTTTGTTTGTCTGGCACCGACTCAAAAATTAATTTAAGAGAATTGTAATATTTAGGTAGGTTGAACTGACGCGTGTGGAATAAAGAAATAGGCTATTTGACAATGCGAGAAATAAAGTGTCAATTGCTGTCATCAGTATAAATTAAGAGTTTAAAAATGGTTATTTATTAACGTAAGTTGAAAATAATAATTGATTTCTTTAAAAATACATAAATAAAAATGCAAATTTTTAAACGTTTGTCACGTGACACAAAACGTTCTTGAATGTTCGAGTTTATGATGACGTCACATGCCTGTAAATAAACCTCGTGGCTCGTTTGTTGCCACAGACTAAATACAGGCAAGTGACGTCACAGACCCGTTTGCAGCGCCATATTGTCAAAATAGTGTTTTGACGCGCTATTTGAATATTAAATTTTTTATTTGATATTTTTCAGCAAATGTGCACCAGATTTAAAATATATAACTTTTACTGGGTTCCTTAAACTCTACTACATCATATAAAATGAATTTTAAAAACCTGTCAAATAGCCCATTGCTAAGGTATCAATCACAGTACTCATATTCAATTAAAAAAACTTATTTCGTACTTTTTAGTACTAGATTGTTTATTTTCGGTTGTTTTTCTATGAAGTCGGCTTTATTTTTGTTAAAAATTATTTTATTTTACGAGTTTTAGAGATGGCCCATCTACATCAACTAGACCTGGCAAAGATGCCTCTCGGATGAGGAAGCGACAGTTACTGTATTATTCTTCGTATTTCCGGTATTTCTATTATAGTACGATATTAAATAGGCTCAACCATATGTAACCTTACATTGTTCTTAAAATCCTTCGAAAGGCGATGGTTTTCAATTCTCAAGAAAGACTCAAACGCTCACGCCGAATATCCCTGAATGGGTTAGCAGAGGTAGTAATACTTCTGAATATCACGTGACATTGTCACCTGTTGTTCAGAGTACCCACGATTTATTAGGCAGTGTTGTCACGTTATACAGGGCAGGCCTATCGGCGTTTTGAACAAATACACTGTCACATTATTGTGAGTTTTGACAGTCCCCTCGATTTCCTGGGATGCCATCATCAGATCCTGGTCTCATGGTACTTTCTCGATAACAATAACATAACAAAAGAAATGTTTAGTCAACCTGTACTTCTCTTCATAAAAGCTACGAAGAGGAGTATAAATATATATAGAATGTGGAAAGAACTGTTTCCTAATACCTTGTGATTGAGGATCCACACCTTCTATCATCAGCTCAGCAGCATAACAATATAATTTTCAGAAGCAAATGCCAATATAAATTCAGAAAATATGTAAAACGCGGTACATTTGCCTATAAAATTTGAGGTTTCCCCTCGATTTCTCCAGGATCCCATCATCAGACCCTGATATCCTCATCATGGTACCAATCCGGGAGTATCTTTTTTCGAATAAAAAAATAATAATCAAAATCGGTTCATAAATGGCAAAGTAATCGGCGAACAAACATAAAAAAAAAATAAAAAAATATACCGGTCGAATTGAGAACACTCCTTTTTTTGAAGTCGGTTAAAAACAAAACATGCCAAAAGCAAACGTTCCCACGTCATAGACTAAAGTCTTGTCGATAGCTAGGGCAGTGGTTAGTCTGATTACGTAGTAATCTCTATATAGTTTGTGGGAGATTAGGGAGCAGTGTATAATTCTAGTCTTTGATAGGGAGCATCTTATTGAATTGAATTGAATTTTAATTGAATGGCAATTGTGTAGAACATCTCTGCCAGCGTCAAGTCATCGGAGTAAATCATACATACATACATATACTCACGGCTATAATTCCCTAGACGGGGTAGCCAGAGCTTTGGAATGAGAAATTCCTCAGCCACTTTTGGAAGTTGAGTGGGGAAAAGATGGTAATAAAAATGTTTTTGGTGACGGGTCTACGGGTCTTGGAGTAAATCAAACAAACAAAATAATACGTATTCCAACATAAAAAAACCGTACGTTAAAATATATACATAACAAATTGAATATTCGAAACAGTTTAAAAATACAAAATAAATATATACGACAGCTACGTACTACAGAGAGAAGATGAATTCTTATAATGTGGGAAAAGTACCAGACATTACTGTAAGATATTGTATAAAGTTTGACTGCAGATACCTACCGTACGGCATATACACATATACATGCAAACACACACATGCATCCCAAATAGAATGTTGATTATATTTGGGATACATGTGTGCTGATTATATATATATATATATACACATTTACATAATATATAAAAAACCAGAGATGTAAACCTTGTAAGTTGTATTATATTATAAACTAATATTATTTTCTTGAATAAAATAAATAATTATATCTAAAACAATAGGATTTATATCATGGAGAAGTGCAGCAATCGAACATGGTAAATGAAATTTATGGGTGATTAACTGTTTTAAAAAATTGACATAATTGTACTTTGGGCAAACAAAAAACAGTGACCAAGACGTAACCTACTAATCATCGATGAGTATTTTCTCTCCAAATATTTATGATTGCAAAACCAGGGCTTTGGGGGAATATTTTCTTGAATCCTTCGGTACGATATACCTTTATACTTACTTGTTATATGCCATCTAGTTTGCCATCTTATTAGTAGGTCACTCACGTCTCGGTTGCAAAGATAGGTCTTGAGTATATACTTCAAAAGGGACTCTATCTCCACAAATGACCGCCTCCTTAGCTCCCTTGTCTGCTCTTTCATTTCCGTAGATGCCAATGTGACTTGGAATCCACGCAAAAGAAACATTGAGGCCGAGCTTAATACAATTATTAATTAGTGATTTACAACGGAATAATAGAATATTGTGGGAACTTTCTTTGAATGGATTTGATGTTAATGAATGAAGAGAACTCAATGAATCTGTGAAGATGACGGAGTTTTTTAACTTCAAAAGGATTATATATTTGATTGCCTCAATTAATCCCAGATACTCGCCTGCAAATACAGTGGTTAAAGGAGGACATTTAATTTTTTGTATTATATCATAGTTATTATGATATACCGCAACACCCACGCAGCCTTCTTTGTCTAATTTAGAAGCATCTGTGAAAATGAGATCAAAACCCCTCTATAGATTATCGACTATGTTTAAAAACTTCTTTGCAGCAAACTTGGGGAATTAGAAGGATCGTTTCCAAGTCACAAGAGAATAGAGGAAATCTTGTTATTTTATGAATGCGATAATTTATATTATTTAATTTTGAATGACTTTTGACTAAGCAAGGGGGATTTTTATGTGTCCAATAGGGTGATGATGATACATATGAGGTAAGTAATTTTAATTTAGGAAACAAGGGGTGGTGATTATACTGGCATAAGCCAAATAAAAATTTGTCCGAAAGAAATTGTTTCCGCAAATCAAGGGGTGGTTCTCCACATTCAACCTGTAATGCATTTTTGGGGCTTGATTTTATTGCTCCACAGATGATTCTCATAGCCCTAGTTTGGATTATTTCCAATCGAGACAATACTTGATGACTTGTTGGGGTCAAAAGAAATGACGCATAGTCCATCACACTTCTAATAGTTGCATTATAAATCATTTTTAAATAAAAAGGATGCGCTCCCCACCAAGTACCAGCGAGACATCTGAGAATGTTCAGATTTTTTTCACATTTTGAAATAACGTGTTGTATGTGAGATTTGAATGTTAATTTAGAATCTAAAATCAAACCTAAAAATTTTATCTCATTTTTTACTGGAATGTTTGAGTTTGAAATATTGATGGAAATATTTGGAATCTTTCTCTTTCGGCTAAATACAACAATGGAGCTTTTTGAGGGAGACAGATCCAGACCATGAAGGCTAAGCCAATCTGCAAGTGAAAAGATACCCTTGGAAACCATGCCAGCTGCCTCTTCCACAAAGGTATTGTTAGAGTAAAGCACAATATCATCAGCATATTGGAGTATTCTACAATGAGGAATAACTGACTTATGTAGATCAGATGTATAAATATTAAACAGAAGTGGACTCAAGACCGATCCCTGCGGAAGTCCTTTGTTTAAAATACAGGATTCAGACAGAGTCCCATTTATACAAAGAACGACCTTCCTACATGATAATGAATTTGATATAAAATTTATGAATTTAAATGGTAGTTTTAAAGCATTTAATTTTGAAACTAAAACAGGTAAAAGAACATAATCATATGCGGAGGCAATGTCTAAAAAACCGGCTACGATACTTTCATTTCTAGAAAAGGCTAAACGTATGTCTGTCGTAAATATAGACAAACTATCTAAGGTGCTTTTACCTTTTCTAAAACCATACTGCGAATTTGGAAGGAGATCAAGATGCTCAATTATCCATTCAAGTCTGTTTTCAACTAAGTGTTCGGCTATTTTCATGAGGAAACTGGACATGGCAATTGGACGATAGTTTGAGGCAACTTCAGGATCCTTCCCAGTTTTCAAAATGGGTACAACTAACTGTGTTTTTAAGTGGTTAGGTACCATCCCAAAATCTAAAATCTCATTATTTAAATTCAAATAGTATAGTTGACATGTTTCACCACAATTTACTAAAAATGAATATGGCACACTGTCTATTCCCGGTGAGGAATCTTTAACAGAAGAAAGCACAAAAAGTAATTCTTTCATGCGGAATAGTTCTCCATATTTATTAAAATTATGAGAAGGGACGCTGTACTGAGGACTTTGAGTAACTATTTTATCCAAAAAACTATCAACCCACGTTGGCGAAGTCGGACATAGAGGCGGAGAGTTATTAAATGCACCTCTGAATTTTTTTATTTGTTTCCAAACGGTGTAAGCAGGTGTGGTTGGAGAAATAGATGAACAAAATGATTTCCAACCATCCAATTTTTTTATTCAAAAAACATTTTGTCTCTGCGTTAATTTTGTTAAACTGATTAAAATTCTCATCAGACATGCAAATATTGTAATTATTTTCAGCTTCTTTTCTCTGCAGAACTGCTTTTAAACACTCATTGTCCCACCACGGTGGAGATCTACGTTTATTATTTAATGTTTTTTGACATGAATTCCTCATGTGGGGATTATTACTCATAGATAAAAGATGTTATTAAAGGAAAGAAAAATTTCGATTTATGAGTAATAATCCCCACATGAGGAATTCATGTCAAAAAACATTAAATTATGTGATAGTTAGGCGTTTCCAACATTTGCATTCTATCTGAAAAGGTAGACAAGTGGCCGTCCGAATTAGTTAAAATTCGGAGGTAGGAAACGCAAACACTACTTGAACGTGTAAAAAAGAAACAAAGGATAGAGAAATTTCGCGCTGGATGCCAACTGACACTGTAGCTCAGTTGGCAGAGCGACGGGGGCGTATACCCGAAGGTCGCGGGTTCGAACCCCACCAGTGTCGAAATTTTTCTTTCCTTTAATAACATCTTTTATTTATGAATCTACGTTTATTGTTACTATATGATTTCTGCGGAATGCAGTGATCAGCTTCAGTTGTAAGACACTTAATAATTTCCTCTGTGCAATGATCTAAAGACAAGTGATGAATGTTTGGTAGTTCTTTAATGTGATCATCTACAATACTTGAAAATGTAATCAGTGGAATGATTAATTTTGTATTTGATTCTGGATTGGCTGATGTTAATATTGTTTTTATGGCGGAATGGTAATGAAATGAGGATAGGGAAGTGGTCACTGCCAAAAGAACTATTCAGGACGGACCATGACATTGATGCAGCTAATCCAGCTGAAACCAATGTCAGATCCACAGCACTGAGATGCTCCCCAGGTCTTGTGCGTCTAGTTGGCGAACCATTGTTCAACATACACAGACCAAAATGGTCTAACATATTAAACAATGAATTCGCCAAACTATCCGTTTTACCACAACCCCACGCAGGGTGGTGAATGTTGAAATCACCCATAATAATGAATGGCCCGGATAGGTTAGAAAGAATTGCATATATATTACTAATAATTAATGACGATGGTTTTGGTATATACAATGAAATAATGTAAATATTATACAAATGAATAATAACCAATGACCAATCACCGATGGGCGTAGTGTGCACCTTTTTGGAAATAAGGTCATTAGAAATTAGGATGGCAGAGCCACCATGACTATTGATTTTATCATCTCTGAAAAATTGGTAGCCGGAAAGCTTAAAAGGAGATTCCGGCTTAAGCCAAGTCTCAGAGATAGCAAATATTGATGGTTTATATTTAATTTTATTAACGAGAAAGTATATATCATGTTGTTTGCTACGAACGCTCTGAGCGTTCCACTGTAAAGCCGTCTGAAGCAGCTGATCCATTTTATTGATGATTAATTTACTAGGGAAGGATTTTTCTTCATTATTGGCAACAATGGACGGTAAATTTTGTGCAGAGAGAAGTCTGATAAGCATTTAAATAAGTTCTGAAACTGTATAGTTTAGTTGATTTAAACCAGCACCGTTTGGAAGTGAACTAGGAGGGCTAGCAATTATTGCAGCATGAGCTATTTTATCATAGCCAGTTCTTAAAGGAGGAGGGCTTTTAGCTTTTGCGAAAACAGTTTTTTTATACGAAGTGGTAACAGGAGCTTTCTTGTTACGAAGCGCATCACTATACAACATTGTACGAGTGAGCGCTTATAATTTGCATGCCTCCGCATATGAAATATTTTTATCAGTCATTGCAATTTTAATATCTCTCTGTCTGTTGTACTCGGGGCAGGACTTGCTATTTGCAAAATGATAGCCCGAACACAAAAGACAAGAAGCACTGCTTTCATCGACAGAACATGATTCTCCAGAATGATTATTCCCACATTTATAGCATCTTGGATTTGAACGACACTGGAATTTAGTGTGACCAAAACGACAACATTTAAAACATTGTATGCTAGGGTAATAGTATTTACTAACTGGCAATGCGTTATAGCACACAAAAACCCTCTCAGGCAGGGTTTGACCATCAAAGGTCAAAACGCAAGTCTGAGATGGCTTCCAGCACTTAACACCGTCAGATACAGATTTAAAATTTAGACGCCGAACTTTGATTAATTTTCCACAACCACTCGGAGTACCTACATTTTTCCATAACTACGTCTTCTGACCATTCAGAAGGAATACCTTTAACAATACCTTGCCGAGTCGTGCTAAAAGTGGCAATAAACATTCTGTATCCCTTTTCTATTAACGGTTTATTACACAGGAATTTATTCGCATCATCATGGTCTTTAAAAGTCAGCGTAATACGGTTTCGACCAATACTTTGTAAACTACCATTTATGATGTTTAACCTAAGTTTTGAAATTTCTTTGCCAAATTTAATAGGATGAAGGGTTTCACCAGAGGACGGAGAGTCGGTCACTCGTTGTACATGTACCACAAATGGTCCCTTGTCATGATTCAAATATTCTTGACGGCCACTGGGTTTTTGGGCTGAGTATGCACCTGTAACAATTGTTGATTCAGATGGAGGTAATAATGAATTTGTAGGGAGTGGGCTGGGTGAGGATGGAGGTGAGGTGAGGTTTTGTCCTAAAGGGAGTGAGGTATCTGCAGCGTCTCCGCTTTTCGTCAACTCAGGTAATTTTATGCGTCTGGGTCTCTTCCTTTTATTACCTTTTAGTCCAAGATCCCAGAGCGATAAGACATAACTTATTTTCTAAAAGATGAAACTTTAAGTTCTCAGTAGTGTCTCATGTACTCTGTATACCTGCGTGTTTGTGAAGTTTGCACAGTGACACCTGGGCAGGTACCAGGTGCGAAAGGTGACTAAAAATAAGAGTAACTTTACGTAAATTTAGATGGCTGATTTTTAGATATATTTTAAAGAATATCATTCTCAAATAGTATCGCAAGTATCAGACACTTTTCTTGGGCCAAAACTTTTGTCAGACGCTTTAAAGCTCCACCAAAAATAAATGAACTTTACTTATTTTCTAATGTCTGATTTTTTTTTATATGTTATCAAGATAACTATTACAAAATTATATTTAGTCAGTCAGACAAATTGGAATAACCAAAAATCCACTAAACACAAAAATTATTCGGCCGTGAGTACGAACGCGAGAGCACTATGCGCATGTTTATCAGAGCGTTGAATTTAAATATTCCAAAAAGTACTTACTGCTTTCGATAAAATATTTGCCGTTTAGAGTCGGCTTAGAATATTACTACCCCGTTTTTTACCGATAGGTGTACGTAAGAGACGACTAACGGTATTGGGGCTTTTAAGATATATTTGGGCGATGCGGTTGGAGACCCAACAACCTTTATTTTTACCATCTTTTGAGCCCATCTTTGTGTAAAAGTTTATTAGGATTTCATGCATTTACTGGGTGTGACTTTAATCCTTCCTTTTTCAAAAAAGGTAAACAAAGACCTTTTAATATATTGATGAAGAAGCAGGAATATCAGCTTGCTTTTATGCAATTTGGAAGCCCAGAGTCGTTTACCGATACACAAATACAACAGGATATTTTTAACAAAGTACAAAAATTTATCTGCGAAATTTATAATGTTTCTGGTACACTTGACGTTGATGCTGCCCGGCTTCAGCTGTTTTTGAATAATTATACCGTTTCTGATGTTAACGAAGAATTTAATCCAAAAAGTTTAAAAAAAATTGATGCTAGCAATTTAGTACCATGCAAAACTGAATTATTTCAACAATATCTCCGAGCTAATTACATTGCTAGCATATGGAATAATGCAAATGAAAAACAACCAACCATCTTCACCCCTGAAAATAGTGGCTGGACGTTAGAAGAGAACCAGTATTACTTTCATTGGTTTGATGGTGACCAATTACCAGGAGACGTCAGTGAAGCACTTCAAGATACAGGTACTGTGCTTTAACTTTACAATTAATTTTTTATTTATATTTGTAGTTTTATGTTTTGTAATTCTTTTATTTGTTTAATTTCAGAAGAAGCTGACAGAAACGACAACAATATAAATGATGACGATGAGAATGATGCCTCGAATGGACAATTTGACTGGCTCAATGATGGAAATTCTAATGATTATTTTAATGATGATAACGATGATTAAGGACAATCAAATACTTTAACTTACTAACTATATTTATTTTCTTTTTTACTAAAATTGATTTGTTGAAAACTGTTATCTCTGGAAGAAATATAAAAATATTTTTTTAAAAAATACAATTTCTCTGAAAAAAAAATTTTACCGAATATATGCAATAAATTATTATAATTTTAGTAATTATTACCTTGATGTTGAAATTCATTTTATTTGAAAAGAGATGCAGAAATATTTTATACATACATATACTCACGGCTGTAAATCTCTAGAAGGGGTAGCCAGAGCTAAGGAATTAGAAATTCCTCAGCCACTTTTGGAAATGTGAGTGGGGAAAAGATGGTAAAAATAAAG
The DNA here is from genome assembly GCA_963576735.1 of Bedellia somnulentella. Lineage (NCBI taxonomy): Eukaryota > Metazoa > Arthropoda > Insecta > Lepidoptera > Bedelliidae > Bedellia > Bedellia somnulentella. Next base: position 22,568,292 of record OY755171.1, on the reverse strand, counting down.
GTTGTTGGGTCTCCAACCGCATCGCCCAAAAATATCTTAAAAGCCCCAATACCGTTAGTCGCCTCTTACGTACATCTATCGGTACAAACGGGGTAGTAATATTGTAAGCCGACACTAAACGGCAAGTATTTTATCGAAAGCAGTAAGTACTTTTTGGAATATTTAAATTCAACGCTCTGATAAACATGCGCATAGTGCTCTCGCGTTCGTACTCACGGCCGAATAATTTTTGTGTTTTGTGGATTTTTGGTCATTCCAATTTGTCTGACTGACTAAATATAATTTTGTAATAGTTATCTTGATAACATATAAAAAAATCAGACATTAGAAAATAAGTAAAGTTCATTTATTTTTGGTGGAGCTTTAAAGCGACTGACAAAAGTTTTGGCCCAAGAAAAGTGTCTGATACTTGCGATACTATTTGAGAATGATATTCTTTAAAATATATCTAAAAATCAGCCATCTAAATTTAAGTAAAGTTACTCTTATTTTTAGTCACCTTTCGCACCTGGTAGCTGCCCAGGTGTCACTGTGCAAACTTCACAAACACGCAGGTATACATAGTACATGAGACACTACTGAGAACTTAAAGTTTCATCTTTTAGAAAATAAGTTATGTCTGATCGCTCTGGGATCTTACTCTATTTGATTTGGAACCCATCATAGGATACAACAACCTGTTGGTCGACATCCGATGGGCACGAGTCTGAAGATGGAAACGAGGACAAAAGTGATTTAAAAGAGTCACCTGGAGGTTCCGAAGAACCCCCAGATGAAACTTCCATCGCTAGGATAGCAGATGGAAAATAATTTTATTAATCGACGTAATACAAAATAAATGATTTTATATGAATGAAAATATTATCCCAAAATAATATTATGAGAAATGATATTTAGATTACTATCTAAATGGAGGAAATAATTATAAAATGTTTCGAATTGAAAATTTTCACCCGTCTCCTCTGACACGACGTTGACAATCCAGGGAGCATCTTACTCAACGAACGAATACGATCATACAGATCCACAAACATTTCTTGGCCGGTAAGGGCGTCGTTGTCATCGATATTAGTATTGCCAGTAAATAAAAATTTACCATTATAAGGGAAATAATGTTACATCATACAGGCTAATTTATTTATGTATTGAAAGGTCTTAATAAAACAATTTATATAATATTTATTTAATTCATAACTAGTTGCTGTTCTTGTCAACCAGAGTTTTATTCGTTAGACAAAATATACATACGACATGATATGCATGGTACGAGTATATGGATATGAATAGCACTTAAATAAAATTGAATGGCTTAGAATAGCACTACCCCATTTCTGCCGGTGGGTGTACGTAAGAGGCGACTAACGGTATTGGGGCTTTTAAGAGACTTTTGGACGATGCTGTTGGAGACCCATCACCAATAACCTTAATTTTACCATCTTTACCCCACTCAGCTTTCCAAAAGTGGCTGAGGAGTTTCTAATTCCTTAAGAGCTTATTCCATTTGTCTGAATGAAGACGTCTGAAAGCCACAGAATCTGAATTCAGACTAGTGGAATAACGTTCAGAACGCTAGGCTTCTGAAAAGTAGACAAATTTGTATAGTGGACGTCTGAATTCAGAAACGACAAAGTGTAATGGAATAAGCTCTTTAGCTCTGGCTACCCCTTTTAGGGATTCACAGCCTTGAGTATATGTATGTATGTATGTAATAACTATTATTGTAAGTAAACAAGTTCGTTTTAATGTAAGCTAATTACATTTATTTATTTTTGCCCTTGTCTTGTATGTCTACCTGAATGACTGTGTATCCTGAATTTGCTGATCTTACCTCCCAAATGTTGTCTGGAAGAGATCGCTTTTAGCGATAACACTGCCAATTGTACATCTCTGCAAACTGTTTCATTATTCTATACTCAAGGATTTGTTATTTGTGACACTCAGAGTTGTAAAAGTGGGTAACTACATAAAATCTTTTTTTTATTCCTGTAAATCAGAGGCGTACCTTGTCGTGTACTATCTTTTACATTTAATGTTCACAATAGATCCCCTAAAAAGTGGCACAGAAAAAATAATTCTAAACATCAGATATCGTTTGGGTCATTCATTTTGCTGGGTCAGTGGATTTATGGGCAATTTTCTATTGCTGTTAACAACCTTGTATTTTTATATATATGTCAAATAATTATGACTTCAAAAAGACACATTGGTACATCCCCGCATTACGAATAGAACCCACGCAACAGTGTATACGAAGTGAAATCTTATTCAGGAGCATTTCCCCACTTCCCGTAACCCGCACCGCTATAGTCATGTGCGCACAACTTCTCGGACGGTGTAAGCCTACTTAGATAAAATTTAACAAAATAAATAATAATTTCCATATTTTTTTATATTGAATACTGGAAATAAAAGCGTTTATTAATAAGCAAAGATACATCTAAAAATAATTGTCTTTAAAAGTTTCCACTACAAAAAATATTTATTTTATTTTATTTATTTATTTAAGGAACACGAACAGCATACATATTAACACAATCATATGATTATATATAACTAAAGTCTTATTCTAATATTGTATGCCAATTAAAGGCGTACACAACACTTGCACAATCATAAATACAACAAACCTTAAACCTAGTAATATAAATTAAAATGTAAAATGAAAAATTAAATTTATAAATATCTGATAACTTAAATTTTGAATTTTAATTTCGAATCATCGGAGGAGTTTAATAATTTTAATGCTTATGTACGAATTTTGAATTGATGCAGTATTTTTCCCTGGAATGTTTTAAAAGAATCATTAAAAATATCAATATTTGGCATTTTTCTATTAATTTCATTAAATTCGTGACAGATTCTATTAAGAGGTGCGTACAAGCCAGTATTAGTTCTAGAAAAAGTGGTTTGGAAAAAGTTTTGTATATGTTTTTTTTTTAATTAAAGTGATAATTTATTATATACGTAGGTCACCCTATAATTTTTATTTAGTTGAGAACTAACTGACAATGACAGGCCGAAATTTCAAAATGGCGACAGTAGTACCAGTAGTCGCCGCCGGCCAAGATACAGATCCACAATCTTTTCTTGGCCGGCGGCGACTAGGTAGGTAGGTAGTCGCCGCCGGCCAAGAAAAGATTGTGGATCTGTAAGATTGTGGATCTGTATACTTCAAATCAATTAAATTTTTGTTTCAAAGCCTTGTGGACCGTGTTTTAACACAGTCACTTTGCCAACGTCCAGTGAAAAGAAAACACACAATTTTAAGTTATATTTTTTTTGTAACTGATCAATAAGCACTCATTGCTCATTCATGGTTGAAATCTAAACTAAATATATACAATAAAATTAACAACATATACATAAAGAATGGATTATAATTATATGTTCTCAACCTTGATGAAATGGCACAAAGTTTTAATGAAAGGAGTATATTTTTTACAAAAAAAAGTAAACATTTAAAATTAAAAGACAGAGGAATGAAAGGAGGCAAAATATCATACAAAAAAATGATAAATTTCGACATATAGCAAGGTGATCCGGAGTACACGAATGACCTAAATGAAGTCTACAAATACTGGATGCTACCCATTTGTCAGTAGATTTACATTTAAAAAACCAAGGTCTAGACGGAATGCCGTCATATAACTGTAATATTTGCCTTTTATAGATTGACTGGTGCCAAAGCAATTTTCAAGAATCAAACATTCGAGGCCTGGCTAACGAGCACAAATCATGACTATAATTTATGGAGTAATCAATACAGCCGGATCTAATGGCTAACTGGGCATAATTATCAGCCAACTCATTCCCAGTAATGCCCCCTATCACGTGAGTACACTATCCAAGCAAAACGTGGGTACTCTGAGCTGAGCAGACGCTGTCTAGCTCGTGAGCTAAGATCGCGACAGTGCGTTTTCGTGTTTATTAAGCACACGTTTTTCGTTGCGAGCAAATCGTGTGCTTTGTACTTCAGCTTAACGTTATATTAACACTACTCAGGCCATACTAATGTCACAAACATACTCATGTACGCACACCATTGTACTTTTATGCCTCACTCGCAGTCATCTTTGCATTGCCAATCTATAAAGTAAGTATAGCTATAAATATGGCAATAACATTGCGGCAACATCAAATACCAAAGTCTGCTCATCAGGCTCATCAGCAGCTGTTCAACTTTAAACGTCAAAGATTTTTTTTAGCGTAATAGCCGCAGTTTAACTATTTGGGCGAGTCTGTTCTGTCCTTGTGTCATCTATCTGTACGTCTGTTCTTGAGTTATTTATCGTCTTTATTTATCTGTTCTGTCCTGTCTATATCGATTGCGCACCGCAGCTGTGATCCTCCCATGTTCCTCCGGAGTTTTTTATTCCACTTTTTTCACTATATTAATTGCCAGAATCCACGGAGATCATCTAGTAAGTAGTAAATCGTAGAGTTTAAAATGGCTTGTAACTGACAGCGGACGACCGGCCTCTTATGTTTGGACGGCTGGGTATTGTTTGATTTAGTACAATATACAGGGTGATTTCGGGGTCGTGATCCCAACCATTTTTTTCTGACTCAGTAAATGATTGCGATGCTACCTGTATTTATTTTAATTGAAACAAAGACGATTCGTTATTTACTTATTTTTATTTACTGACTCAAAATGCGTGGTCACCCTTATTTTTATATTACACCTTTTTAGAAAACAAACTCTTTGTTAGAATACTTAATAATTTATGAGTAATAATGTCACAACACGTCAAAGTCAATAAACAATAACAATAAATAATAACGAAACAAAGATTTAAAATAAAATAAATTAATTATGCCTCCGCCGTACCCATTTTCTAATATCGAGCGATCAGATATGGTTATGTTTTACTATCAAACACACAACACTACCAGAGCAAGAACAGCAATTGTGCGAGCAGGAACAGGGTTTACATTTTGAACAACTTTTGAAGTACGTTTAGCGCTGTTTTTGTAATAAAGTTAAAATTTCTATTCGTCTTTTCCTTCTAAATACGACAAAGTAATGGACGTAATCGCAGTAGGCATCGAAGAAATTTCTTATCTGTCTATCAATTGCAACTATTGTTAAGTCTATGCACTTGACAAAAAAAATCTTGGGAAATAGTAGGGTGACCATGATCTCGAATAGTCGCAGTTTTTTTTGTAAACTTAAATAAGTCGCTGGTGTACTGTTAGTCCTAACCTATGGTGATGCTTAGGAGAAAGTAAGTTAAATGCTTCTTTCTTGCTCCACGACCCCGTAATCACCCTGTAGATAAGATTCATTTTTGTTTTCGGTTTTCAATCTACCGTCACACAAAAATTGTTGTCAACAATTACTTATTTATAAGACACTTTAGTTTTAGTTTTATTGTATTAGTTTTATTGTATTAAGCACAAATTTGTATTGTCTCCGAAAGAGTGGTCTCCCCTAACACAGGTTTTATAACTTAAAAGGGGAGTCCGATGTACCATTGTAAACTTTATGCTTAATAAAATTTATTGATTTATTGATTTTAGTATTGTCACCCAATCAACTGACGATGAGCGAAGGAAAAGGGTGCAATACCTTGACTGAAACTCATTCACACACAGATTTTGACACAGAAATGTTCCATATTAGTGCCACTCCCAAATTGATGAATGAGTATTCCAGTCCATTCCAGAGAAATTAGTAATTCTTTTGCTCTGGCTACCCCTTCTAGGGATTTATAGCCGTGAGTATATGTATGTATGTAAAAAACAGAGCATAATGCTCTTTGATTTCTTCTCATACCTTTTCATATTTTTTTACCTATTAAGAAGTTTATTTTACGTTTATTACAAAATGAATCGCAATGCTTTTTTTAATGTGTTTATTAACTTGAAAAACAAATAACAAATGATAAATAATCACGTGTAAGACAATTTTTTTACAGCACCAGGTGAACAGTTCAATAGCTTATTTTCTGAATAATGTTTATGTTTCATTAAATTTTAACTAAAAAAATATATTATTGACATCCTACATCTTCTGAGGCGACTGCTGGTGTGGGATCACAGCCTCTCAATTCTTCGAGTTCGCGACGACTGGGTGGGGGACCACGGCCTCTCAATTCTTCGAGTTCACGACGGCTGGGTGGGGGACCACGGCCTCTCAATTCTTCGAGTTCACGACGGCTGGGTGGGGGACCACGGCCTCTCAATTCTTCGACTTCACGTCGGCTGGGTGGGGGACCACGGCCTCTCAATTCTTCGACTTCACGACGGCTGGGTGGGGGACCACGGCCTCTCAATTCTTCGACTTCACGACGACTGGGTGGGGGACCACGGCCTCTCAATTCTTCGACTTCACGACGGCTGGGTGGGGGACCACGGCCTCTCAATTCTTCGACTTCACGACGACTGGGTGGGGGACCACGGCCTCGCAATTCTTCGACTTCACGACGGCTGGGTGGGGGACCACGGCCTCTCAATTCCTCGACTTCACGACGACTGGGTGGGGGACCACGGCCTCTCAATTCTTCGACTTCACGACGGCTGGGTGGGGGACCACGGCCTCTCAATTCTTCGACTTCACGACGACTGGGTGGGGGACCACGGCCTCTCAATTCTTCGACTTCACGACGGCTGGGTGGGGGACTACGGCCTCTCAATTCTTCGACTTCACGACGGCTGGGTGGGGGACCACGGCCTCGCAATTCTTCGACTTCACGACGGCTGGGTGGGGGACCACGGCCTCTCAATTCCTCGACTTCACGACGACTGGGTGGGGGACCACGGCCTCTCAATTCTTCGACTTCACGACGGCTGGGTGGGGGACCACGGCCTCTCAATTCTTCGACTTCACGACGACTGGGTGGGGGACCACGGCCTCTCAATTCTTCGACTTCACGACGGCTGGGTGGGGGACCACGGCCTCTCAATTCTTCGACTTCACGACGACTGGGTGGGGGACCACGGCCTCTCAATTCTTCGACTTCACGACGGCTGGGTGGGGGACCACGGCCTCTCAATTCTTCGACTTCACGACGACTGGGTGGGGGACCACGGCCTCGCAATTCTTCGACTTCACGACGGCTGGGTGGGGGACCACGGCCTCTCAATTCCTCGACTTCACGACGACTGGGTGGGGGACCACGGCCTCTCAATTCTTCGACTTCACGACGGCTGGGTGGGGGACCACGGCCTCTCAATTCTTCGACTTCACGACGACTGGGTGGGGGGCCACGGCCTCTCAATTCTTCGACTTCACGACGGCTGGGTGGGGGACCACGGCCTCTCAATTCTTCGACTTCACGACGGCTGGGTGGGGGACCACGGCCTCGCAATTCTTCGACTTCACGACGGCTGGGTGGGGGACCACGGCCTCTCAATTCCTCGACTTCACGACGACTGGGTGGGGGACCACGGCCTCTCAATTCTTCGACTTCACGACGGCTGGGTGGGGGACCACGGCCTCTCAATTCTTCGACTTCACGACGACTGGGTGGGGGACCACGGCCTCTCAATTCTTCGACTTCACGTCGGCTGGGTGGGGGACCACGGCCTCTCAATTCTTCGACTTCACGACGGCTGGGTGGGGGACCACGGCCTCTCAATTCTTCGACCTCACGACGGCTGGGTGGGGGACCACGGCCTCGCAATTCTTCGACTTCACGACGGCTGGGTGGGGGACCACGACCTCTCAATTCTTCGACTTCACGACGGCTGGGTGGGGGGCCACGGCCTCTCAATTCTTCGACTTCACGACGGCTGGGTGGGGGACCACGGCCTCTCAATTCTTCGACTTCACGACGGCTGGGTGGGGGACCACGGCCTCTCAATTCTTCGACTTCACGGCGGCTGGGTGGGGGACCACGGCCTCTCAGTTCTTCGAGTTCACCGTTAACTCCTTGAAGTACCTGGAAATGAAAAAAGAACTTAGTACATTATACAACATTATATTATACAACTTAACTTTGCCTACTTCTTAACTTGCTTAATTCACTTTTCTCTTTGTTTGTCCTTAAATTAATGTAGGTATACGTTCAAATACTTTATTTTCTAATTATTTCCCTAAACAGATTTTTTATTTTGATTAATTGTATGATAGTTGAACTTGTTTACGTATAAAAAATACGAATGTCTATCGTATAAAAAATTGTAAATTATAAATTTATGGAGCTGTAGGTCTACTTGTTTCTTATACTGTGTACATTTAAATTGTTAAAATGTACACAGTATAAGAATGGGCGCTTCAGAAACAAAACTTTACCTCTTACTATTGTAAGCTTTACACTTTACGACTTCACGCTTGGATCCTTAATTAGTCAATCACAAACAAAACATAATCAATTTTTGAGTGTGGTAATATTACTCACCGCTAACGTAGCGCAAGCGCACAACACTAGAAGGACCCTCATCCTTCTGTAGGTGATCGCCGTACTGTAGTAGAGGATGATACCTCACTGATAAAATACTCGGGTTTATATACTCAAAATTTTGTTCAGTTTCTTTAGAATCTTTTGTTGAATTTTTCACAAAGGGGACTGTAGAATTACTTTATCATTTTAATTTAGCCTTTGCCTATTATTGTGATCAGCAAACAATTGATATTTTAAATAGATATTCTGCTTTTCATATCTTTGTATATACGATTAATGTTAGATTTTCTGTTTGTCGGTTTACGGCATACATTTCACATATCCCTAATGAGCTATCCTCCCTGGTAAGGAAGAAAGGAATCCTTTCAACATACTAGGGGGATACTTGGAAATATTTGTACCACATAGTTCTGTTGAAACAAAGTACAATAAAAAAACAATCATTATTTCTGCGAAATACTGATCAAGTGATCAGTATAACTTAACTCTTTGCTACTGATTTTATTATCCATTGTTTTATGTTTTTTATTTTCGCCAATCTTACCGCCATTGTCCTTATTTTAAATCAAATGACCAGATGGCAAATCAAATAGGCGAGGTCTCCAATCCATATTTAATATAATATGGATTGGAGGAATAAGAACGGCATCATGCACAGCCATTCGGGCCCTTTCGGACACCGATTGACTAGACATTAGACTATCCAATGCTCCATTAATCGCATTACCCTTTTTCACTCTTCTCTCAATATCTTCATCACATTTTCCATCCCTTGTAAACAAACTTCCCAGATATACAAACTCTTTCACCTGTTCCACATCCTTACCATCAATCGGAATCACGCATTCTGTCACATCTTCCTGTCTCTCAAAAACCATCGTTTTGGTCTTATCCACATTCACCCTCATTCCCTTTCTTACAAAAGACTCACATACAATATTCATCATCTCTTGCAACTCTTCTGCCGATGATGCAAGTAGCACTTGATCGTCAGCATACAAGAGGCATTTAATGATGAATCCACCCATTCTTAGTCCATAATCACTTTCACGCAACTCTGTCAAACAGTCATCCATGAACAAATTGAAGAGCCACGGAGAAGCTACACATCCCTGTCGGACACCCCTAGAGATTCCGAACCAGTCAGTGTTTTCCCCGTTTACTCTTACACATGCACTAGAATCCTCATAGAGTGATACCAATGCACGTATAAGTTGACTCCCCAGACCGAACTTGGATAACACCTCCCATAAACCCTTTCTTACCACCCTATCATACGCATTCTCTAAATCAATGAAGGAACAATACACCTTTTGGTTCTTAGCTAAGAACTTTTCGGTGATGCTCCTTAGAGAGAAGATTTGATCCATACATCCCATTCCTTTCCTAAATCCTGCTTGCACATCCCATATTTTCTCATCAGTTTCATTCATCACTCTTTCAATCAATACCTTTGCATACAATTTACCGACAATGCTGAGTAGGCTAATGCCGCGGTAGTTTTAATACATCGGATTCAAGAGGACTCCGTTTGCTCTTCAGAATTAGTCTCAAGCTTGCTATGAAAGGATCTGATGAAATCAGAAGTCTATTTAGTAAATCGGTATTAGTGTCAATTCGTGACGTTTTTCTAGTGAAAAGGTCCCTGTATCTTCTGTTATCTTTGTTTCTGGCCTCTTGTGCTTCTTCTGATAACTGACCGATCGGCAAAATACATGATGCTATGACGTCTCGACCATGAAATAAAACTTTGTGGACACTGACTGGCATTTTATACCATGGATATTCCTTATGATACACTCTGGTTTCTTTTGCATAGCAATCGAAGGAATCTAAATCGATTGAATAACCAGATCCGAGAGTTTCTAAAATAATGTGAAACCTCATTATGAGTTCTACATGTACTCCAGTAATATCGGCAGTTTTTGAAGCATCTCTGAAAAATCGCCGTGCGGTGTTACCATCATTGGTATTGCCAGCTTGCTGGGTAGGCAAATCCACTAACAAACCCAATTCATTTCGGAATCGTGTTTGAATATGTTATATGTTCCTTCCTAGTCTTAACTTTATCTTTATTTTCTTTTCCCCTAGCTTGCCAAACTTTTATATCGAGCCTATAGGCAATGTGAAGTATGCACTCCATAAATCTTATCCACGAATGCAAAGGTGAAATGCCGAAGAACAATGCATTTTGATCGAGGGGTTTCATCAAAATAAGAGCTGGAGTATACATCTCTGAAGGCTTTGCTCCACAAATATAGCACGTTTGCGATGAGTAGTCTGTCTGGCAAGTTAATGTGTCCATTCAACCAAGTGATGTTCTTGTTTAAAAAGCGTTCACGATGTCTCCCGCTTGCTGTCCATCTTTCCTCAAATTTGTTGCACATTCTTCTTAAAAAATCCTTGAGTGTGTGAATAGCACTTTCAGAAAACTCAGTAGTAGCATAATTTCCTTTTATACAAGCTAATACAGCATCAGTTTGCTCATTTTTCGGGTTTGCAGACCAAATATCGAAAATTTGTGTTTTTGTTATGTTGACAGTCATTCTGAAAACAAAAAAAAATATGTATAGGTGTCGCAAAAATGCGCAAAATGTATCAACTGTACTTGAATGTTAAGACTTGAAGCTATAATTTAAATCAATAAATTCAACAGGCGATTATGGGCGTTTTATAATAAACACCATTTTGTAAAAACATTCTGTATTAAATTATGCTTATTTTGACTCTGTTTTCAAATGATGTTATTAGACCATACTTTCAATATTAGTTCAAAAAAATATTCTTGTACTTACCTCAGAGATATACACAATCGAATATAATACAAAAATACAATATTTTGTTTAAAACCAATTACTAATCGTAAGAACAAATACCGCTTCGATAATGATGCTTGAATTGTAAGTGTACGACTTAGATTCTCTACCCACTTCAACATTTTTTATTATTATTTCTGTGCTACCTACAATAAATCCTAATATGCATAACTAACTCGTAGGTCCTTAGATAGAAATATGCAATACTGATTTTGTCAGTTGTAGAAGTTGATATTTTGAATTAAATCCCGCTAGATAGCGATTTTCATACACTGTGCAGCGGGTAAATTTAATAAATAATGCTTTCCTTTATTTATTTCACATGAGTTTTTTTCATGAACAAAATATTCAAATTTTCTTACAATTTTTTTGAATGTATTAGGATATGTAAGCTTGAGATATTAAAATCAACTCATTCCTTTGCTATGTTTTTAATCTTATTTAAGCCAATATTGAAAACTTTCTATTTTGAGCTCATGTCTAATAGCTGTTAATGTCTTCATAATAAATTTCTGTAAAGTTGCTGCGTGAGTTATTGCCAGATGATTCATTCATTTATTCATATACTCACGGCTATAAATCCCTTAACGGGGTAGCCAGAGCTTTGGAATGAGAAATTCTTCAGCCACTTTTGGAAGTTGATTGGGGAAAAGATGGTAATAATAAATGTTTTTGGTGACGGGTCTCCAACCACATCGCCCAAAAATCACTTAAAAAGCCTTAGTCGCCTCTTACGATCACTCATGGGTAGAAATGGGGTAGTGTTATTCTAAGCCGACACTACACGCCAGATGATGTACTTAGTAAATTAGGTTACGTTCGGAATAGGAGTTCGGGTAGATCGAAATAATATCTGATTCGTGCTTTGCTATTTAAATTTGGCTATAATTGTTAAAAAGCATAGAAATAAACCATAAATGGTTGTAAATTGTATATTAGTGCGTATTTCATCCACACAAGTGTTATCTTAGGGTAATATTAAGTGAAAGTGACAAAATAAGTGATTAAAGTTTGTGACGTTTTAACGGCCGAAACCGAACAAAGAAAAGCATCACTAGATAGCTTATTAACTAGTGGTCCGCGCCAGCTTCGCACGATTTGAGTTAAGTTCTTTTTACTGCTTACCCCCTATTTGGCATGATGATATAAAGCCTATGTTAATTCTGAGAGTTTTAGCTTTCCATTAGTGAAAGAACTTTTGAAATCTGTTTTGTTGTTGTGGAGCCTATTCATTACCGACATACAAACATATCTTCCCGTCTTATAATATTGTAAATAAGTAAATTATGTCCTTTTCCCGGTTCTAAGCAACCTCCCCACAAATTTTAGCCAAATCGGCACATCCGTTCTTTCGTTATAAATAGTGTAACTAACACTACTTTCTTTTATATACATAGATTAGTACAGTAGGAGTAGGCGCAGTCATCAATATAATGGTGAAGTATATGCCTTGTAAATACCTTCTCCTGAGATTACTGATTTGTGAAAAAAGTGTAAATGTGCCCGACAAAAATGTTCTGAAAATTATTGTGTGAGAGAAACTGCCGGTTCTCCGGGGCCCCCCAAGATTCTGGGCCCTGGGCACGGGCCCCGTGTGCCCTTATGGTAAAGACGGTACTGAGTGCATCAGGTCCCCACATGAGGTTTTCATGAACAAAAACATTAAAAATATATAGATATAAGTGTTTTTGTATCCCTTAGAGGAACTCTTATTAAAACACCAACAGATGGCCACCCTACTTAAAACGAGACACAGTTCGCTAGTTAGCCATCCTTTTTCAGGACACTTTAGGTCGCCAGCGCGCGTTCCTGTTTAAATAATACTTCCATGCTTCAAATCAATTAAATTTTTGTTTCAAGGCCTTGTGGACCGTGTTTTAACACAGTCACTTTGCCAACGTCCAGTGAAAAGAAAACACACAATTTTAAGTTATATTTTTTTTGTAACTGATCAATAAGCACTCATTGCTCATTCATGGTTGAAATCTAAACTAAATATATACAATAAAATTAACAACATATACATAAAGAATGGATTATAATTATATGTTCTCAACCTTGATGAAATGGCACAAAGTTTTAATGAAAGGAGTATATTTTTTACAAAAAAAAGTAAACATTTAAAATTAAAAGACAGAGGAATGAAAGGAGGCAAAATATCATACAAAAAAATGATAAATTTCGACATATAGCAAGGTGATCCGGAGTACACGAATGACCTAAATGAAGTCTACAAATACTGGATGCTACCCATTTGTCAGTAGATTTACATTTAAAAAACCAAGGTCTAGACGGAATGCCGTCATATAACTGTAATATTTGCCTTTTATAGATTGACTGGTGCCAAAGCAATTTTCAAGAATCAAACATTCGAGGCCTGGCTAACGAGCACAAATCATGACTATAATTTATGGAGTAATCAATACAGCCGGATCTAATGGCTAACTGGGCATAATTATCAGCCAACTCATTCCCAGTAATGCCCCCTATCACGTGAGTACACTATCCAAGCAAAACGTGGGTACTCTGAGCTGAGCAGACGCTGTCTAGCTCGTGAGCTAAGATCGCGACAGTGCGTTTTCGTGTTTATTAAGCACACGTTTTTCGTTGCGAGCAAATCGTGTGCTTTGTACTTCAGCTTAACGTTATATTAACACTACTCAGGCCATACTAATGTCACAAACATACTCATGTACGCACACCATTGTACTTTTATGCCTCACTCGCAGTCATCTTTGCATTGCCAATCTATAAAGTAAGTATAGCTATAAATATGGCAATAACATTGCGGCAACATCAAATACCATGTAATCAATAATCATGTAAAAATGGGTGTTCCGCAGGGTTCTATTTTGGGCCCATTTTTATTTTTAGTTTATATTAATGATTTGCCGTTCATGGTCGAGAAAATGTCCGAGATAGTGTTATTTGCTGATGATACTTCTTTAGTATTTGACGTTGAAAGAAATAATCAGAATATTGACGAGGTGAATAACACGGTTTCACAGATTCAAACATGGTTTGCTTCCAATAATCTTGTACTGAATGGTAAAAAAACCAAATGCATTAAATTTGTATTACCTAATGTTAGGTGCGTTGATAACGAAATAATTTTAAATAATGAAAAGTTAGTATTTTCGGATAACACAGTTTTCTTAGGGATAACTCTGGACTCCAAGCTCCAATGGGGACCCCACATTAGCTCACTAGCTGGCAGGCTAAGTAGTGCTGCATATGCCGTTAGGAAAATAAGACATTTGACAGATGTACAGACAGCTCGATTAGTTTATTACAGCTATTTTCATAGTGTAATGTCTTACGGTATTTTACTCTGGGGCAGAGCAGCTGATGTTGGTTCCATATTTATTCTCCAAAAGAGAGCAATAAGAGCTATATACAATTTGAGATCCCGAGATTCCCTGAGGGAATTGTTTAAAACAATAAATATAATGACACTGCCATGTCAATATATTTATGAAAATATTATGTATGTAAGAAAGAATCAGGCCTCTTTTGTGAAAAATTGTGACAGACATATTCGAAACCTGAGAGACAACAATAAAATATCAGTACCAAAATACAGATTGTCAAAAGTAAATACATCTTTCATGGGGTTATGCGTAAAAATGTATAATAAAATACCTGAGGACATTTTAAATTTAACAGAAACAAAATTCAAAGCAGCAGTTAAAAGAAATCTTAGTTCGAAAGCCTATTACAATGTCAATGATTACATTAATGATGAAGTGGCTTGGTGTCATCAGGGCTCTGTGCAGGATGTTTCCGGGCTAACACCAAAATTGTAATGGACGTTAAAAAAAGATGTGTGTTGACGAGTTTCTTACGGGTTCTTCTCTCAACAAAACACCTTCCGAATCCGAAGTAAACTTAGTATTAAGTTAAAATTTGACGTTCAAAAAACAAAGATTTATCTTTTTATTTTGAAATAAATGATTATTTTATTTTATTTTATTATTTATTTTACCAAAGTCTGCTCATCAGGCTCATCAGCTGTTCAACTTTAAACGTCAAAGATTTTTTTTAGCGTAATAGCCGCAGTTTAACTATTTGGGCGAGTCTGTTCTGTCCTTGTGTCATCTATCTGTACGTCTGTTCTTGAGTTATTTATCGTCTTTATTTATCTGTTCTGTCCTGTCTATATCGATTGCGCACCGCAGCTGTGATCCTCCCATGTTCCTCCGGAGTTTTTTATTCCACTTTTTTCACTATATTAATTGCCAGAATCCACGGAGATCATCTAGTAAGTAGTAAATCGTAGAGTTTAAAATGGCTTGTAACTGACAGCGGACGACCGGCCTCTTATGTTTGGACGGCTGGGTATTGTTTGATTTAGTACAATATAGATAAGATTCATTTTTGTTTTCGGTTTTCAATCTACCGTCACACAAAAATTGTTGTCAACAATTACTTATTTATAAGACACTTTAGTTTTAGTTTTATTGTATTAGTTTTATTGTATTAAGCACAAATTTGTATTGTCTCCGAAAGAGTGGTCTCCCCTAACACAGGTTTTATAACTTAAAAGGGGAGTCCGATGTACCATTGTAAACTTTATGCTTAATAAAATTTATTGATTTATTGATTTTAGTATTGTCACCCAATCAACTGACGATGAGCGAAGGAAAAGGGTGCAATACCTTGACTGAAACTCATTCACACACAGATTTTGACACAGAAATGTTCCATATTAGTGCCACTCCCAAATTGATGAATGAGTATTCCAGTCCATTCCAGAGAAATTAGTAATTCTTTTGCTCTGGCTACCCCTTCTAGGGATTTATAGCCGTGAGTATATGTATGTATGCAAAAAACAGAGCATAATGCTCTTTGATTTCTTCTCATACCTTTTCATATTTTTTTACCTATTAAGAAGTTTATTTTACGTTTATTACAAAATGAATCGCAATGCTTTTTTTAATGTGTTTATTAACTTGAAAAACAAATAACAAATGATAAATAATCACGTGTAAGACAATTTTTTTACAGCACCAGGTGAACAGTTCAATAGCTTATTTTCTGAATAATGTTTATGTTTCATTAAATTTTAACTAAAAAAATATATTATTGACATCCTACATCTTCTGAGGCGACTGCTGGTGTGGGATCACAGCCTCTCAATTCTTCGAGTTCGCGACGACTGGGTGGGGGACCACGGCCTCTCAATTCTTCGAGTTCACGACGGCTGGGTGGGGGACCACGGCCTCTCAATTCTTCGAGTTCACGACAGCTGGGTGGGGGACCACGGCCTCTCAATTCTTCGACTTCACGACGGCTGGGTGGGGGACCACGGCCTCGCAATTCTTCGAGTTCACGACGGCTGGGTGGGGGACCACGGCCTCTCAATTCTTCGACTTCACGACGGCTGGGTGGGGGACCACGGCCTCGCAATTCTTCGACTTCACGACGGCTGGGTGGGGGACCACGGCCTCTCAATTCTTCTACTTCACGACGACTGGGTGGGGGACCACGGCCTCTCAATTCTTCGACTTCACGTCGGCTGGGTGGGGGACCACGGCCTCTCAATTCTTCGACTTCACGACGGCTGGGTGGGGGACCACGGCCTCTCAATTCTTCGACTTCACGACGACTGGGTGGGGGACCACGGCCTCTCAATTCTTCGACTTCACGACGGCTGGGTGGGGGACCACGGCCTCTCAATTCTTCGACTTCACGACGACTGGGTGGGGGACCACGGCCTCGCAATTCTTCGACTTCACGACGGCTGGGTGGGGGACCACGGCCTCTCAATTCTTCGACTTCACGACGACTGGGTGGGGGACCACGGCCTCTCAATTCTTCGACTTCACGACGGCTGGGTGGGGGACCACGGCCTCTCAATTCTTCGACTTCACGACGACTGGGTGGGGGACCACGGCCTCTCAATTCTTCGACTTCACGACGGCTGGGTGGGGGACCACGGCCTCTCAATTCTTCGACTTCACGACGACTGGGTGGGGGACCACGGCCTCTCAATTCTTCGACTTCACGACGGCTGGGTGGGGGACCACGGCCTCTCAATTCTTCGACTTCACGACGACTGGGTGGGGGACCACGGCCTCTCAATTCTTCGACTTCACGACGGCTGGGTGGGGGACCACGGCCTCTCAATTCTTCGACTTCACGACGACTGGGTGGGGGACCACGGCCTCTCAATTCTTCGACTTCACGACGACTGGGTGGGGGACCACGGCCTCTCAATTCTTCGACTTCACGACGGCTGGGTGGGGGACCACGGCCTCTCAATTCTTCGACTTCACGACGACTGGGTGGGGGACCACGGCCTCTCAATTCTTCGACTTCACGACGGCTGGGTGGGGGACCACGGCCTCTCAATTCTTCGACTTCACGACGACTGGGTGGGGGACCACGGCCTCGCAATTCTTCGACTTCACGACGGCTGGGTGGGGGACCACGGCCTCTCAATTCCTCGACTTCACGACGACTGGGTGGGGGACCACGGCCTCTCAATTCTTCGACTTCACGACGGCTGGGTGGGGGACCACGGCCTCTCAATTCTTCGACTTCACGACGACTGGGTGGGGGGCCACGGCCTCTCAATTCTTCGACTTCACGACGGCTGGGTGGGGGACCACGGCCTCTCAATTCTTCGACTTCACGACGGCTGGGTGGGGGACCACGGCCTCTCAATTCTTCGACTTCACGTCGGCTGGGTGGGGGACCACGGCCTCTCAATTCTTCGACTTCACGACGGCTGGGTGGGGGACCACGGCCTCTCAATTCTTCGACCTCACGACGGCTGGGTGGGGGACCACGGCCTCTCAATTCTTCGACTTCACGACGTCTGGGTGGGGGACCACGGCCTCGCAATTCTTCGACTTCACGACGGCTGGGTGGGGGGCCACGGCCTCTCAATTCTTCGACTTCACGACGGCTGGGTGGGGGACCACGGCCTCTCAATTCTTCGACTTCACGACGGCTGGGTGGGGGGCCACGGCCTCTCAATTCTTCGACTTCACGACGGCTGGGTGGGGGACCACGGCCTCTCAATTCTTCGACTTCACGACGGCTGGGTGGGGGACCACGGCCTCTCAATTCTTCGACTTCACGGCGGCTGGGTGGGGGACCACGGCCTCTCAGTTCTTCGAGTTCACCGTTTACTCCTTGAAGTACCTGGAAATGAAAAAAGAACTTAGTACATTATACAACATTATATTATACAAATTAACTTTGCCTACTACTTAACTTGCTTAATTAACTTTTCTCTTTGTTTGTCCTTAAATTAATGTAGGTATACGTTCAAATACTTTATTTTCTAATTATTTCCCTAAACAGATTTTTTATTTTGATTAATTGTATGATAGTTGAACTTGTTTACGTATAAAAAATACGAATGTCTATCGTATAAAAAATTGTAAATTATAAATTTATGGAGCTGTAGGTCTACTTGTTTCTTATACTGTGTACATTTAAATTGTTAAAATGTACACAGTATAAGAATGGGCGCTTCAGAAACAAAACTTTACCTCTTACTATTGTAAGCTTTACACTTTACGACTTCACGCTTGGATCCTTAATTAGTCAATCACAAACAAAACATAATCAATTTTTGAGTGTGGTAATATTACTCACCGCTAACGTAGCGCAAGCGCACAACACTAGAAGGACCCTCATCCTTCTGTAGGTGATCGCCGTACTGTAGTAGAGGATGATACCTCACTGATAAAATACTCGGGTTTATATACTCAAAATTTTGTTCAGTTTCTTTAGAATCTTTTGTTGAATTTTTCACAAAGGGGACTGTAGAATTACTTTATCATTTTAATTTAGCCTTTGCCTATTATTGTGATCAGCAAACAATTGATATTTTAAATAGATATTCTGCTTTTCATATCTTTGTATACAGGGTGTCCCAAAAGTCGACGTCAAGCCGGAACCGGATGGCAAGGCAACTCACACCAGTTATCAGAAAAATATAAAAAAAAATCTAACTTGCATGTTTAAAAAATTATGGGCATTTATAAAAAAAACAGAAATTCTACAACCTGCATTAGTCTTTTGACTCCTGTTGCCACAAATCTTAAGATTTTCCAATTTTTTTTTTTGTTATGGGACCCTGAATGGTCCTTCTGTTTATTGTCATCAAAATTTTAAAACAAACTGCTCCAGTTCGGATGAAAATTAGACGTTTTAAAAAAAATAAAGTTAAAAATAACTAATTTACTCAGATTCAACCTTCTGTACTGAAAAAAAATGTACTACGCAAGTCTGGCAAGTAACGCCAAAAGTTGGCCCTCTTAATAAAGATTACAGAATGGTAAGAGACTTGGTCAGTTATTGCTGGAATCTGAGTATTTTTTAATGTTTTTGTAAAACTCCTAGTTTGGAATTATTTTTTCTTATTTAAATCAACACATTTTTTTGAAAAGGATTTGCTTTCAAATGAAACAACAATAATTTGAACACTAGTACTATGAATTTGTTTTTACCATTATTGTTAAAATCTACAATAAATGTTCGAATTGCCTTCCTTCAGCTGCAATACAAGCCCGACATCTTCGTAAAAAAGATCTTGTAATTAGTCGAGCGAATCGTCCATTGTTTACAAATTGAGCTGCTTCTTCTAATCTCTGCCGCAGCTCAACCATGTTTTCTATTGATTTTGAATAAACTTTTTCTTTTACCGCTCCCCAGTAAAAAAAGTCTAATGGATTCAAGTCCGGTGACCGGGCTGGCCCTGCGATTGTACCAGCCCGTCCGATCCATCTTTCGGGGAACTCTTCATCCAAATGTTCTCGAACAGCACGAGCATAATGCGCTGGGCACCCATCTTGTTGGAACCACATATCTCTCAAAATGTTTAGTGGTACGTCTTCGAGTAAATTCGGTAGTTGGTTTTGTAGAAAGTCCAGGTAGACATCACCATTTAGCAATTCGGGCAGCTCAAAAGGACCAACTATTTGTCCGTTCAAAATTCCGGTCCACATGTTTATTTTAAATCGGTACTGGGACCGGTCTTGCCTCATCAAATGCGGGTTCTCTACATGCCATTCATGTAAGTTATGCATGTTCATGTAGCCATCCTTTTTGAAGGTTGACTCATCTGACCATAAAATTTTCGTAAAGAAAAGTGGGTCTTCCCTGTTCTTCGCCAACATCGTTTGACAAAAATCTACTCGATTTTGGTAGTCCCCGGGTTCTAGTTTCTGTACTTGCTGTACGTGGTATGGGTGAAGATCGTGTTTTTGCAAAATTCGATGGGCTGTACTTTTGGGCACTCCGGTGCTTATTTCAATATCCCTTACCGAAGTACTTGGGTCTTCTTCGACAGCTTCTAGTACCACGTCTTCCACTGGATTGTTGGGTCTTCCTTCACAATGTACTTGGTTCGGCAAGCGGCCCTCTGCGCTGAGTAGTCGGTGGATATTTGCAAACACTCAATGATCAGGGTGACGAGCAGCGTTTGGGTACCTCTCGCGATAAAGTCTGGCTGCAGCATTGCCATTACATCTGCATTCCCCGTAAATGAGGTGCATGTTGGCGTATTCCTGAGTGGTATACGCAGGTATGGTGGCACAACACAGTGACACGGTAGTCCAGGGGAAAGCTAAGGTCGTCGTAAGGAGAAAGTAAACAGTCCGAATCCAAATCACAAGCAATAACTAGTCCATAAACGAAGCCAATAGTAGTCAGTACGAAATCAACACAAACGAATACAAAAAGATGCGCAGTAAACAAAGGAGCGTAACGTACTAATTTGTGATGTCTTACTTGTCCAAGTACTACTATAGCGATTACCAAGCATCATTTACTGTCTCGCTTGCACTTGTTAAGATGCCTTGCTCTGTCTCTGTCAACTACCTGCATTCCTATCCTCCCCGTAACGTAAGATGACTCATTCTGTCTCTGTCACTTAAGTGATACCTAAGTGATAAGAATACCTTCAAATGATTTCTCCATCTCGCTTACGTTACCAACTTTAAAGTTATGAACTTGTGGAAAGCTTTGGGGACATTAGAATAGTTTTTAAGTTAATAAGAAAAAATAATTCCAAACTAGGAGTTTTACAAAAACATTAAAAAATACTCAGATTCCAGCAATAACTGACCAAATGTCATACCATTCTGTAATCTTTATTAAGAGGGCCAACTTTTGGCGTTACTTGCCAGACTTGCGTAGTACATTTTTTTTCAGTACAGTCGGTTAAATCTGAGCAAATTAGTTATTTTTAACTTTTTTTTTTTAAAACGTCTAATTTTCATCCGAACTGGAGCAGTTTGTTTTAAAATTTTGATGACAATAAACAGAAGGACCATTCAGGGTCCCATAACAAAAAAAAATAATTGGAAAATCTTAAGATTTGTGGCAACAGGAGTCAAAAGACTAATGCAGGTTGTAGAATTTCTGTTTTTTTTTATAAATGCCCATAATTTTTTAAACATGCAAGTTAGATTTTTTTTTATATTTTTCTGATAACTGGTGTGAGTTGCCTTGCCATCCGGTTCCGGCTTGACGTCGACTTTTGGGACACCCTGTATACGATTAATGTTAGATTTTCTGTTTGTCGGTTTACGGCATACATTTCACATATCCCTAATGAGCTATCCTCCCTGGTAAGGAAGAAAGGAATCCTTTCAACATACTAGGGGGATACTTGGAAATATTTGTACCACATAGTTCTGTTGAAACGAAGTACAATAAAAAAACAATCATTATTTCTGCGGAATACTGATCAAGTGATCAGTATAACTTAACTCTTTGCTACTGATTTTATTATCCATTGTTTTATGTTTTTTATTTTCGCCAATCTTACCGCCATTGTCCTTATTTTAAATCAAATGACCAGATGGCAAATCAAATAGGCGAGGTCTCCAATCCATATTTAATTATGCACTTCAAGTATACAGTGATACTATATTTATAGAGTTTTTTTTTATTTATTTTTTTACACTTAAAATGATTATATTGTATATTAAAAGAACTTTACAGAAGACCAATTTCTGTACCAGGGACTCCAGATGACAAAAGAAATAAGTAAAAGTTCCATTTGAAAATGTTAAACGACGACGGCCGAGGCCGAGTGACTAGCTATTCGGTCCGGAGGTTACGGGTTCGATCCCCACTGAGAGCAATTATTTATTTTATTTAATAAAGAAAAAAAATACGTATACTCAGAAAAAATTAATACTTTAAATCAACATAAGCAAAGTTGATAACAATTAGTAACTATTCATTATACATATGGTATATTATCTAGTCAAATGTATTGTAATATTTCATTGAATCGAATGCCTACAAATACAATAAATACATTAGCCACTTTTAGAATAAATTATACTATTCTTATCTAATGATGGAAAATTATAGATTTGTTTTTTTAATATTATATTACAATCATAACAGCCCCAGTAATTCAAAATCATTTCGATATGCACAGTTTTACAAAAGTGATGCTGATTACAAAACCATTTCGAGATATTATGTTTTTTGCTATAGATGTTTTTGTTGTGTAGTGGCGGCTTAGAATAGCACTACCCTATTTCTTCCGGTGGGTGTACGTAAAGCGGCCAGTACACAATGGCCCATGATGGGCCACTGCTCGCCATCGCCACTGTGTACAGGGGGCAATGGTGCATGATGGCGGACAATTGCCGATCGTGGCGCGCAATGGTGAAGGTGTCGGTTTTTCGGGCACACTTCAAAGGAATCGTGGCGTAGCGTGGCCGGTGGTGTTTCCACAGTGGCCCATTGTTTAGTTCGTCACCGGCCGCTCATAGATACTTATACTTTTTTGGAATATTTTATTGCAAAATGTATTTATAATCACTATATGACGTAAAAATGACATAAATAGCGCCGAAATAAAAATCAATTACATACATAATCCATACTAATATTATAAATGGGAAAGTGAGTTTGTTTGTTTGTTTGTTCCGCTTTCACGCCGTAAATACTGAACCGATTGCTTTGAAATTTTTCAGACGTGTAGATAGAAGTCTAAATTAAATAATAGGGTACTTTTTATCCCGGAAAAAATATGTTCCCATGGGAAATCAAAAATATTGTTTGCTTACTAAATGCATTGGAGATGGCGCTGTGCATGTGCATCGTTTAAAACAACGTAAAATATTGTAAACTAATATAAAAATCAAAATTTAGAAGCTTAATGGTACGGTAATGGATCCCCGAAAATAAGGAACTCCCGAGGGATAATGTACTATTTTTTTATCGTATACTTTTTTTTTACATCTACTTATATTGCAAACGAATATTAACATGTAAATTTAGAAGCTAAATGAAACGACGACGATTCCTTGAAACTAAGGAATCCGCAAGAGTTCTCATAGGAACATCAAAAAACCTTAACTCATATATGGCTCAAAATATTGCAGCGATTATTTTTATCATCGATGGAATTCACATCAGACACTTTGTTAATGTTCATTTTGGAAAGATGAAGGGGTTTCATCAATTTAAATGACAAATTTGTTTATCAATAGTAAGACTAATATGAAATAAAGCGTAATAAAAATTTGACACCGCCCCGGTAACGTCTCCGTGGCGTAGCGGTATAACTAACTACTATGAATATTTAATTAGAACTATTATGAATCAATCGTCCCGGGTTCGTATCTCAGGTAATTCAAGCTTTTTGTAAAAAAATGTTTTGTTAGCTTAAACTAACACTATATATAATAATAACAAGCACTATCCCTTCAATTTAGCGATTATTTTGGAAGGAGATCCACCACTAATCATCCCTATATTGCCGACCAATCGCTGCAAGCTCTCCCACTATCACCAACGGTCAGTGTAGGGGGCAGCACCGGGCCGTCGCCGCAGCGCCAAACTACTATCCGTATCTGTACTTACTAAAGATATTCTCATTTCTGAACATAAAAACTTGGTATATTTGTTTCATGATTCTTATGAACAATTAAAAAGGAATTTTTGGAACTCAACCCCTAACGGGTTGATATAGCAAATGAAAGTTAATATAGAGTTTTTTTACATTTACATTACTTGGTGCGATTGAATTTATGAAATCCATCTATCAATCATTCATGAATATATGCTAACAACCATAAATTCCATAAAAGGGTAGCCATAGCTTCGGAGATACTAATTCTTCATCCAATTTTGGAAATATATTGATAAAAGATAGGTTAATAAAGGTTGTTAGTGATGGGTCACAAACTGCATCGCCCAACAATCACTTAAAAAGCCTCAATGTCCTTTATGTCATTTACAATGCCCGCGGGTTTATAAATATAAAAAACAGAAGTTGAGATAGTGTTTCGGTATTTTGGTATTATGTAAACTGGATGCAAAAAATGAAGTCCACGCGGACGAAGTCGCGGGGCAAAAAGCTAGTAATAAATAAGTTTGCCGTGTAGTGCCGGCTTAGAATGTCGCTACCCCTTTCTACCCACGGGCCTCGTAAGAGGCGACTAAGGGACTTATTATTATTATATTATTATTATTAATTCCTTAGCTCTGGCTACCCCTTCTAGGGAAATATAGCCGTGAGTATATGTATGTATGTATAATAATAAATAAATAGCTGCAGCCATAATTACTTCGACGTCCATCGTAAGTGGATTGCCAGGCAGTAATGAGCAATGGGCCATTGTTGCCACATGACTAACTACAACTTAGCCATGTGGGTTACCTCTCGATGTTTTCCCTTACCGTTAACAACCATGATAAATTAACTACACATTTGACCTTAGAAAAGGTGTAGGCCCGACCCGGGATTCGAACACAAGTCGTTTGCTAGATAACTGGTGTTCTACCCACCGAGCAATCACGTCGTCTAGCTACCCTTGTGATGGAATTCATAGTCGTGGAAGTAACATAATAACATACATAACATAAACGTTCACGCCGAATATCCCCGAAGGGGTTGGCAGAGGTACTAATACTTCTGAACATCACGTGACTTTGTCACCTGGTGTACTCACGTGACAGTGTACTCACGTGATAGGGGGCAGGCCTATCGCCGTATAGGAAGTATAGGTGTAAAAACATAATAATAAATAAAATATCTTATCGTTGGCCTCACAGGATTGGCGAACCCCGGAGGTACTTAGCACCTCTGATCGGGAGTCCGTATGGAAAGAGAAGGAGCTGCACGGGAGGTTTTACAAGGTTCTTCACGAACCTTTCGTGGACCGTAAAGCCTCCCTGCATTGGCTGCGTTTCGGGGACCTCTTTGGGGAAACCGAAGGTTTTGTCTGTGCAATACAAGACCAGGTTATCAAGACGCGGAACTATCGGAAATACATCCTAAAGGACGGTACCACAGACATCTGTCGAGCATGTGGCCGTCCCGGAGAGTTACTTAGGCATGTTATTTCCGGTTGTTCGGCTCTTGCTAACACTGAGTACTTGCACAGACACAACCAAGCAGCCAAAATCCTGCATCAGGAGCTCGCTCTGAAATACGGACTCTTGCAACAGAGGCTGCCGTATTACAAGTATCTGCCGGAGCCAATCCTAGAAAACGACCGTGCCAAAATCTATTGGGACCGATCCGTTATCACGGACAGGACTATTCTAGCGAATAAGCCTGATATCGTGGTATGGGATCGGTCGCAGTCGAGGGTATTTCTAGTGGATGTCACTATCCCTCATGACGAGGGTCTCGTGAAAGCCGAAACCGAGAAGCGTCGGAAATATCTCGATCTGGCTCACGAGATCACCGACATGTGGGGTGTGACTTCGACAGAAATAATCCCAATTATTTTGTCCGCGAACGGGTTAATTCCAACCAGCCTCGCGACCAACTTGAGGCGGTTGGATTTCTGTGGCGTGTCGGTTCCAGCACAAATGCAGAAAGCGGTGCTGCTCGATACGGCTCGGATCGTCCGTCGGTTTTTGAACCTGACTCCCTGACCCCGACCGACTGTGCTTTTGTCGGGGAATACCGCCTCTCCCATTTAAAATTCTAATTTTCTGTTTCGGCCATGGGAGAGGCGAGGAACTAAAAGTCATGCCCAAAATAATAAAATAAACTAAGTCGGAGTAATGTTTAAAATGTTAATAAAACAATGCTTTATTTTTATTCATATTTATTTTAAATACCTAAAAAGGAGGGATACAACATGCCGATTGATGACCTCTAATACATACAAGATACAATTAAATAAGCAAGAATAATCTATTGCCGTGCACAATTTTGGTATGCACAGTTTTACAAAAGGCATAACCTCCGTCGAACAACTGTTTCGGTTGGCTACTAATAAAGAGGAGTTCAAGAAGCTGACGGCCAACATTCAGAATTGAAGAGGCACTTGAAGAAGAAGAAGATGCTGATTACAAAACCATTTCGAGATATTATGTTTTTAGTTAAATATGTTTTTAGCTGTTTAGTGTCGGCTTAGAATAGCACTACCCCATTTCTTCCGGCGGGTATCGTAAGAGGTGACTAGGGTATTGGGGTTATTTAAATGATTTTCGGGCGATGCTGTTGGAGACCCATCACCAGAAACATTTATTTTATAATCTTTTACCCACTCAACTTCCAAAATTGGCTAAGGAATTTCTTATTCCGAAGCTCTGGCTTGCCCGTCTAGGAATTTAAAACCGTGAGCATAAAGTATGTATGTATGTCCATTTCCATGATACACCTCTATGATTAGTTGGTAGTGACACCGTCTCATTGCATTCAGAACGTGAGGTCACAACTTCATCACTTTCTTTGGTTTTTCCTTGCATTATTGTTAACTTGTTTGGCGACAGTCGTGGCTGAGTGGATAGGTGACTAGCGTCTCGGTCCGGAGGTTACGGGTTCGATCCCCGCTGAGAGCAACATTTATGTGATGAGCATAAATGATTGTTTCTTAGTCTTGGGTGTATTATATGTATGTATATGTGTATTATATAATATTAAATATATCGTTGAATTAGCATCCCATAATACAAGTCTTACTTAGTTTGGGGTTAACTTGATCTGTGAATAATGTGCCCGTATCTCCGCCAAGTCGAGCGCGTAGCAAACACTGCCGCAACATCCTTTTCTAGATCCGTTTCGCCGCAGTTTCAGGGCCCCATTCGAGAATCTCTGGATAGGATTAAAACGCTGAAATTTTCATCACCTAGAAATTCGTAATCACACACTTGAAATCCAAAATTTCAAGTCAGTAGATCTGTTCATTCCGAAGTTAAGCTAATGCAAAGTTTCACGTTTTCGACACTGACTGACTGACTCACTGATCATAAAAATAGAACTAGTACTTCACATCGACATAGAGTGCTGAAATTTGGTACAGAGGTAGATTTTAACGCTTACATAAAGAAAAAAGATATATCAGAACAAGGTTTATGGAAGATCTGGACTACCTGGTGACGATGATGAGAAAACATAAACAAGGGTCCTGCCAAACTATAATAAGCGTATTTACGAGAAGTTAAAAGTATTTTTCATGTATTTTAAAGATTTGATTAGTCGTGGAGTTTATTTTTATTTGATTTCACAAGATAATATAATAAAAAGAAAATTTAACCATTCAATCAGTCTACGTCCTGTAAAAAAAAAGTGAAATCCCACGAATAACATTCTGTAAAAAACTAGCCAAGTCTCGATAGAGCTGCTTGTTTATCTCTAAAAGTAATGAAATCTCTAAAATAAGCAATAATAAATAATAATAATAATCTTTATTTCCAAAACATTTGAATATTAGTCTATACAATAAGGTAATAATTTGAACAGAGCTGTATTTCACAATAGTACTTAATTATTGGTACAACCGATACCTAATAAAGGGTAACCTGTGCTATAGGTACCGGTAAAAAACATCAGTGACGCTAAGAATACAAAATCAGCACTGCGTGCGTAGAAAACATTAAGCACTAAACTAAAGAATTACATCAAATAAAAAAAAACTACTAAGATATTCAAAATAAAACACAGAAGTTGTAGAAAAAGGAAACTTAAACTTAAGTGGAGCCAAGTCTAAGGTTCCTTACTGCGATTTATTTATTTTTATAGTTGGTTTTACGTGACTTGGCCGTTGAACATTCTTGACACTTTTAGTATGTACAAGTTTATTTACTAAGTTATTTGCAGATTTATTGAAATCTTCTAAACTTCTTTGCGGATTATGCAGAGTCCACTTAACAATTTTTTGCGATTCTAATCTATCTTTCTACTATATTTCCCTTAAACTTTATTCATAATCTACTAATTTCAAGTCAATATATATATATATATATATATATATATATATATATATTATATATTTATTATAATCTACTTCATAATCACTCCTGTGTCGACGAAAATATGCTATAACTTTTTGTATTGTGCTAGCCAAGCCACACGTGCATTCAGGAAATGTCAGATACCGCAACGCACCGGAGTTAGTGAAGGGTATCTGCGTAAGTCTGATAGTGCCCGAAATTGCGACATATAAAGACAAAGACAAAAGACATTTATTACAAGAAAAACACATTACATTGGAATTTACAATGATCCGCGCACCAGGCATTGCCTGTATCGCATGAATCTAGGGAACACATAAAATACACAACAATTATACAAATCTTAATTAAGAGAGAAAAAGAAACAAAAAACTGGTTTAAAAAATAAAAATAAATTTAACTAAATTACAAAAATAAATAAGTAATAGTTTGTGCATATTGCGAAGTGTTTAGTTATGAGTGTATGTGTGTGTGTGTATTGGATATGTATGTGAGAATGAATGTATGTGTGACTCTGTGAATGTGTGAGGGTGTATATTTGTGAGGGTGTATATTACCGCTATCATAGGCTTCAGAATGACCTATGATTATCTTCACGTTACGATAACGATTATTGACATTATGTACCAATAAATTACAATCTTGAGAGGTTTGCCAGAATCTCTGCCTACCCCAATGGTTACTAACGCCGTGAGTATATGTATGTATGTTGTTCAACAAAATATTCTACAGATGACAAGTTATAGCAAGGAAAAGTTTAATACATTTAAAAAAATATATATAAATCGATATTTCAGAGTCCCTTTCAATTGTTTAACGTAACCTACAATTTGGGATAAGACAGGATATTTAAGTATCTTTTTCTTACAAAACGGCGACAGGCTTGCCTCTTTCACGTTAATACACTGTCCAAGCAAAACGTAAAGTTATTCTCTGATGACCAGATGACAATGTCACATAATGTTTACGAAGTGTTAGTGCCTATGGCACCTTTTTTAGAACTTTTGAGTCTGTTTAGTCGAGTCTATGGGCTTTATTATTATTATTAAAATTCAATAAACAAGTAACTAAGACTCAATGTTGTTAGTAGAAAGGCTTAATGCTAGGGTTAGTTCTTATTTATAATTTATATACAATGTCTCACAGCGTGAGCATGCAGTGCGGACACGCGGAGTAAGAACATGATTTTAAAGTGCGCATGATAGCGAAGAAGCCATCAACCCTCGCGTCCGCGAACATTCCCGACGCTTATGCTTTGTCTGTGACAAAATAAACAAAGTTGCTGACAATAACTATTCATTATACATATGGTATATTGTCTAGTTAAATGTATTGTAATTTGTCATTGAACGCACTTAAATATAATGACACTCATGGCCATTTTTAGACCGAATACTATTCTTTAGAAATAATAGAAAATTAGAGAATAAATTCTGTATTATCTTCTAAAATTATAAGAATTATTCACTTAATGTGTTGTTAAGCCCAAATTTGAAAACAGCTGGATTAGACTATCAATTAATTTGAATGTTTTTGTTCATGTGGGGATTATTACTAATAAATAAAGGATAACTTTAGATTTAAAGCTTACTTTTGAACAACACATTGTTGATATCACTAATCGTGCATACAAAAATCTGGGCTTTGTAATGAGGACTTGTGAAACGTTTGAAGACCCTAAATGTATACAGACGGTTTATTATGCCTATGTTCGCAGTATTCTGGAGTTCGCCTCAAGTGCTTGGTTTGGTTACATTAAGTACAAGCATTTGATTGAAAGAATACAACATATTTTTGTACGGCACTTAAATTTTGAGACTAAGAACTTTCATAAATTGAGTTGTAAATTTCATAAAATGTTAAGATTAGAGGATCGCCGTATATTAACCGAACTTACCGTTCTACATGATATAATCAATGGTCGTTTGGATAACCCAAACTTATTGCACAGGTTGGACTCAACACGCCATCATATAGGACTCGCCATACCATAGTTTGTTCTCAGTACCGATTTCCAGAACTAACTACTACTCACAGAACGCTCCTTTTAGTCGTATTTTATCCGAATATAATAAAAACTTCCATGTAAGGAGGTAGCTAGAGGAGAGGAGTGAAACACGCGAGTACTGAGTAGATACTCGCGGCTGCTCTAAGCTAAAAACAAGTATGTCCATTTTTGAGCATTTGCTTTTTTTTACACCGTTGGATTCGTCATAGAAAGACCCTTATTTCTACATTATTAAAACTCAAAATATCTTCTTATTTAAGGCGCTATTGATAAAAGACGTTTTCAAGTATCTCAGAAAAGTCATAAAAACCAAGCTAAAAACAATTATCTTCACGTCACAAAGTTAAAAACAAGTATCATAATTGAAACATACTTGTTTAATGATTTGGCGGAGCGACTTACTTGTTTTATGCTTTTAAATAGCTGCTCAATAAGATCTAATTTCAAATGTTGTAAATTAATTATAAGAAGGTTCTAAAAGAAAACAAAATTTTATTGCACAGACTACAAAGTGACGTTTTGATTGTTTATCTTTTGAGACAAATATAGCTGAAAACATGAAAAATAATACAATCCCTACCCTAGTTTGAAATTGCTGTGTTTAAAAATATGTCAGCGGCATAAAGCTAAGCAAGCTACGGATTCATATAATACTGATTCTGAAAGAGAGATACTGAATACTGAAATCAAAATATTCAATAGATCTACAAAAAACAGTTTTGCTACCAGTGATGGTAAAGAGGTTAAAATTTATTTTTTTATGAATAGAATGATAAGCTTAAATTTTACATTTTGTGGTTTAAGTAAAAATTGCCAAGAAGGCTCTAAATGTTAAGTGTGGAATGAAGCAACTGGAGGAAGGGATGGGAAAGATATGGTTGATGCTATCTACAAGTGGTGGCCCATAACCTGATGTAAAGAGCAATATTATTAGTAAATAACTAGTTTATTTGGAAGAGTATATTCACAAATCAAAACGACGTGGTAGCTCAGTGGTTAGAACACCGCTCATCATGCAGACGACTAGTATTCTAATCCCGGGTCGGGCCTACACTAATTTGACAAACTCTAAAGACATACGTGTGGTTAATTTATCATGGTTGTTAACGGCGAGGACAAGTCGTGAGGAAACCCACATGGCTAAATTGTAATTAGTCAAGTGACAGTGTCTTCGTACAAAGCGGTGATAGGCCTGCCCCCTATCACGTGAGTACACAGTCGAAGCAAAATCGTGGGTACTCGGAACACCAGGTGACAATGTCGCGTGATATTCAGAAGTACCTCTGCCAACGCCTTCGGGGATATTTGGTGTGAACGTTTGAGTTTGAGGAAATTCACAATATATTATTTCATAGAAGAGAGAGAGGTTTGTCAGGATCGTGCGAAGTGGCGATCAATAGTCTCTGCCTACCCCAATGGGAACTAATGGCGTGAGTATATGTATGTATGTATTATTTTATATTGTCAGACTACTGACAGATGTAGTATGTGTCATAGAGACGATGTGAAGAGCCTAATGAGGTTTAATGCATATATTTCTACATGTTACGTGAGCAGTACTCAAGCTTTTGTTACGGGGTCCCTTGGTGAAATCATCAGCCACCATCTCATTAATCCGGATGTACTTGATGTCAATCTTCTTCAGGCACACCTTGTCACGCACAAAGTGATGGCGTATGTCTATGTGCTTGGTCCTGGAGTGATAATTTTCGGTACCAGCAAGTTTGATTGCACTCTAATTATCACATATTATTGTCATGGGTACAGTAACCAAGTGTGGCCAGAATTCATTCTCTAGCTGCTTCAGCCACATAGCTTACTGCGAGCAACTAGATAGTGACATATATATGGCCTCTGTAGTCGAAAGTGCGACTGTCTGCTGACGACAAGAATTCCATTTACTAGCTCCACCTTGGTGTATAAATACGTAGCTAGTACATGATCTACGGTTGTGTTCATTGCTGCACCAACCTGCGTCAAAATAGCCATAGACAGGTCCGTCATCTCTCTTGTCCTTCTCAGTGAATTTTATATATCTCAGAACTCGCTTTAATGCCATCGAGTCCTGCCTTTTTGGTTATAAGTTAAATCTGCTGAGAGTGTTCACAGCAAAAGATATATCGAGACGTGTCCGGGTCCGTCTCTACCCAGGAAACCGGTTTCGACTTAGCCGGCCTAATTAAGTCAAATCATTCAGATGACTGTCTTGTTAAAAGCAGTACCAGCGCAGTAATGTCAAACATGATGATGTTCCCTGTGACAGATAGATTACTCAATACATCTTGTATATATTTCTGTTGGTTAACGCATAGAATTTCTTGTTTCCTGTTTTTATATACTTTTGTTGTTTGGCCCGATAATTGCTGTGCCCAAAATATTTGGATCATGTTCACATCACTTGTAATGATTGTGAAAACTCATGACATAGAATCTATAACTATTAAAAGTATGTGTCAAAAGGACATACCCACATGAGTACTCATGATGTGGAGCATTTGCATCCAATTCCATACAAAAGTTATCAAATATTGCCAGGATATTACCTGTAAATTGTAACCTGTCGCTTCGTAAAACAGGCCCATGATGGTGACGGAATAACACTGATAAATGAAACCCGTGCTTTGAAAGGCATGTCTGTCATGGCATAGCATGTCATTAAGCTGTGTCTGATCTCTCTCTGGTCGTGTCGGTCTTCCGTTCCACAATCCCTGAACGAATAAAGCCATTTGGGTAGGTTGCACTCACTATAGATTTCAGGAGGCTTATCCAAATAAGCAGAGCGTGGAAGTCCATAAGTTGGTATGATAAGATACTTGATTCAATCAACGTTCTTATGACGATACACTCATGAAGAGGCAACAGCAAGTCAATGCTAAAATCAAGTAGGTTGCAACTTACATGATTTTAGCTTTTTCAAGATCATAACTCTTAGTCAAGTAAGTTATTTGCTTCTTTTTAGCTTAGTAATTGTAACGTAGATAATAAGGTAAGACTACGCTAAAAGCATATTCATTCTGCATTGGCGTTACTGTAAAGGTCAAGTTAAAAAAAAATATTAATTTCATTAGGAAACTACATCACGTCGCGTCGGACATATCCAAAAATCATCAAGATCCGACAATGACTTTAGGAAATATTTAAATTTAAAGAAAAAAAAATTATTTGTCGCTCTCCTGTAAAATTTGCCAAAAACGACATACTTGTTTTTAGTTTAACACAGCCGTGATTTATTAGTCATACGGTTACATACGTGCGCACGAATAATATAGATATAGGTAGATAATATATGTATTAGTTACTAAGTAGATCTTATAACTAGGTATACACCACAATTTAGATTTATTTAATCTAAGTACCTAGATGCGCATTCAGGAAAGCGGTAATAGACGTACTTTTTAATTCTTAAAATACATATTATATGAGTATAATTAATAACCATATATTCTTATATGCCTTCACAACCGTGATAGCCCAGTGGGTAGAACACTCGGTTATCGTGCAAACGACTAGTGTTCAAATCCTGGGTCGGGCCTACACCAATTTGTCTTTTATATAGACATATGTGTGGTTAATTTATCATGGTTGTTAACGGTGAGGGAAAACATCGTGAGGAAACCCACATGGCTGAGTTGTACTTAGTCATGTGACAGTGTATTCGTACAGAACGGCGATAGGCCTGCCCCCTATCACGTGAGTACACTGTCCATGCAAAACGTGGGTACTCTGAACACCAGATGACAAAGTCACGTGATGTTCAGAAGTATTAGTACCTCTGCCAACCCCTTCGGGGATATTCGGCGTGAACGTTTATGCTTATGCTTATGCCTTTATATATGTCACATATTTTATTTGTTTTACACACACACATATACACATACATTGACATACACACACCCTTGAGATATCGTGGATCAAAACATTTTTGCTTTAAATATTGTTGTTAATATCTTTTTTATTTCCTCTTAAAATTGTATGTATTTGTTAGAGTTACTTGCTGTTAAAAAAACCTTTGTTGAAAATTAGTTTATTAGCTTTTAGTAATCCATACTAATATTATAAATGGGAAAGTGAGTTTGTTTGTTTGTTCCGCTTTCACGCCGTAAATACTGAACCGATTGCTTTGAAATTTTTCAGACGTGTAGTTAGAGGTCTAAATTAAATAATAGGGTACTTTTTATCCCGGAAAAAATATGTTCCCACGGGAAATCAAAAATATTGTTTGCTTGCTAAATGCATTGGAGATGGCGCTGTGTATCGTTTAAAACAACGTAAAATATTGTAAACTAATATAAAAATCAAAATTTAGAAGCTTAATGGTACGGTAATGGATCCCCGAAAATAAGGAACTCCCGAGGGATGATGTACAATTTTTTTTATATCTACTTATATACAAACGAATATTAACATGTAAATTTAGAAGCTCAATGAAACGACGATGATTCCTTGAAACTAAGGAATCCGCAAGAGTTCTCATAGGAACATCAAAAAACCTTAACTCATATATGGCTCAAAATATTGCAGCGATTATTTTTATCATCGATGGAATTCACATCAGACACTTTGTTAATGTTCATTTTGGAAAGATGAAGGGGTTTCATCAATTTAAATGACAAATTTGTTTATCAATAGTAAGACTAATATGAAATAAAGCGTAATAAAAATTTGACACCGCCCCCCGGTAACGTCTCCGTGGCGTAGCGGTATAACTAACTACTATGAATATTTAATTAGAACTATTATGAATCAATCGTCCCGGGTTCGTATCTCAGGTAATTCAAGCTTTTTGTAAAAAAATGTTTTGTTAGCTTAAAATAACACTATATATAATAATAACAAGCACTATCCCTTCAATTTAGCGATTATTTTGGAAGGAGATCCACCACTAATCATCCCTATATTGCCGAGCAATCGCTGCAAGCTCTCCCACTATCACCAACGGTCAGTGTAAGGGGCAGCACCGGGCCGTCGCCGCAGCGCCAAACTACTATCCGTATCTGTACTTACTAAATATTCTCATTTCTGAACATAAAAACTTGGTATATTTGTTTCATGATTCTTATGAACAATTAAAAAGGAATTTTTGGAACTCAACCCCTAACGGGTTGATATAGCAAATGAAAGTTAATATAGAGTTTTTTTACATTTTATAATAAAACTTGGTGCGATTGAATTTATGAAATCCATCTATCAATCATTCATGAATATATGCTAACAACCATAAATTCCATAAAAGGGTAGCCATAGCTTCGGAGATACTAATTCTTCATCCAATTTTGGAAATATATTGATAAAAGATAGGTTAATAAAGGTTGTTAGTGATGGGTCACAAACTGCATCGCCCAACAATCACTTAAAAAGCCTCAATGTCCTTTATGTCATTTACAACGCCCGCGGGATTATAAATATAAAAAACAGAAGTTGAGATAGTGTTTCGGTATTTTGGTATTATGTAAACTGGATGCAAAAAATGAAGTCCACGCGGACGAAGTCGCGGGGCAAAAAGCTAGTATTCTATAAGTCCTAGGCTCACCAAATGTAGCGTAAAAACAAAATTATTGTTAGATATGTTTTCTGTACATCTGTGAACATCTGTTATTGGCCTTACTTGATTTCTATAATTAACTGTGTATTACTTATGTCGCTGTTGATGTTCCTAATAAAATAAATAAATAAAATTAAGGAAAGAAAAATTTCGACACCGGCTGGGATAGAACCCGCGACCTCGGGTATACGCCCCCGTCGCTCTGCCAGTTGAGCTACAGTGTCAATGGCGTCCAGTGCTTTTTTTTCGAATGGATTGGTTGCTGCTAGCCCTGTGCGGCTTCACCATGACTTAATGTGTGCCCGGCAGCTGAGGGCCGCCCTGGCGGGGCAAAGGAGTGTACCTAAGCTAAATCGGATAGAGGGAGAAAGGAGCTCCAACAAGGTGACCAAGCGGGAGGCTTATGTCATACAGTGCGAACTCTCGCGTCCGTCGGGAGGCCTATGCCAGTGGCACGGCAAGGGAGGTTCTAATTGGGGGTTCTTCGACCTCACCGGCGAGGCCGGTGTCTGGAGTGGTATGTTCTTTGTCTGCGAGTGCTGGTGGCCTCTGAGACCTTAAGCTCGCGGGTGATCGGGTCGTCGGGATCCGAGAGCACGCTACGAGGGCGTCTCTCTCGAGTTATAACATCCGGTGAAATAGTGTAGTCGAGCGAAGCTCTGAGTAAGGGGTTGGGGTCATCAGGGATCCTATAAAAGGATGTACTAGAGATTTCTTTGAAGTGATCCCTGATTGTATTGAGTCCTAAATCTCTGTGGAGATCATAGTTCCTAACATACCAAGGCGCCCCTACCGCCTTGCGCATGAACCTATTTTGTATCACCTGGAGGCGGTGAAACAGGCCCTCTTGTGGCGGTGAAACAGGCGTGTGCGAACGGAACACTACCGTACGAGAGGATTGAACGTATACATGTTTTGTATAGTGTAACTTTGTGACGTAGTAATAACTTACTGCGAGCACAAAGCATCAGTGATAGCCTATTCAGGACGAATGAGACTTTGTTGCGTATGTATCTGATGTGGTGATGCTCTGTAAGCCGGGGATCAAAGACAATACCAAGGTATTTAGTCTTTTTCACCCACGCAATAGGTGTGCCGAAGAGTTTAACAGGCCGTAGTGGGTCGTGTGAGGCGCCTTCCTTCCGAAAAAGCATGGCTGCGCTTTTGGAGGAATTAACCTCGATCCGCCACTTCCTGAACCACTCCCCGAGTGGTGTTACGGCTCGCTGAAGGCTAAGCCGTATGAAGTTGTGGTTCGGGTGACTCATGTAGAGTAGTGTGTCGTCTGCAAAAAGTGCTAACTCCACCAGCGGTGTACGGGGGATGTCGTTAGTGAATATATTGAATAGTATAGGTGAAAGCGTCGAGCCTTGTGGGAGTCCCGCGTGTATTGGGTAGTGTTGTGACATGACATGAACGACGGGCGTCTTCCACTCTGAAGCGGAATCGGCGATCCGATAAAAAGTCGCGGGCAATAGCCACGAGCTTGGCTGGCATACCGGTCTTTTTGGATCTGAGGTGTTCGATGATGTCTTTCACCTCGTCCTCGGTGATTGGTTCGAGATCATCGAGGAGAGGGAGTGAGGCCCGGTCGTTGACTAACTTGTCAACGACCTCGCTGTGAAGTGGGTCACATGGCTGAGTGCTTGGAGAGCATTGCTTCTCCAGGCTCTCAGCCAGGCACTCCGCCTTCTCATAGTTCTCGAAGGCCGGTGGTAGGCCGTTCGATTGTTTAAGGGGAGGAAGACCAAGATCGGCGCCGTCCGACTTGAGCGCCCTCGCCACGTCCCATTAGGCGTTATAGGACGGACGGATATCACCAAGAAAGTTGTCCCACCGTTCCCCTCTGTGTTCGACCAGGTGCTTCCGAAGGATACGCTTGGCAGCCCACAGTCGGGAGCGGTTTTCGGGCGTTTTTCATTCTTGATGTCGACGACTTGCGACGTGACATCTTGTACGACCGCCGAGAGGTGCTTTGTTAAGCCACTGACAGCTCGACGGGCGTCATCCGGGGACGAGATCTCATCCGGAATAGTGTCGAGGTGAGGTAAAGTGTATGTCTCTAAGCCGTCTTCAACCTTGGCCCAGTCAAGTTTGGGACGGGGGGTGGGTGGTGTGTGTTCGGGTGGGCCCAACGCGAGTAGCACTGGGCGATGGTCCGGCACTAGTTCGTGGGACACCTCTATGGAACGCAATCGTAAGGTTACGTTTCGTAGAAGTGCCAGATCTATTATGTCAGGGGTGTTGAGTACGTTGTTTGGGTAGTGAGTGGGTGTCATTGGGGCAATTATCTCGAAATTGAGATCGTCGCAGAGAGATTCTAATAGGCGGCCATTGTGACAGATTTTGGTTGAAATCTAACAGAGATGGTGAGAGTTGAAATCATCTGCCACAATGACCGAGCTACCGAGCGCGAGTAGGGCTTCGAAGTCGGTACGTAGCACCGGGTTGTCGCCGGGTTGATAAATTGCCGCAATGACAATGGATGGATGCCCCGACATGTTTATGTGGCATGTCGTGGCCTCCATGTGTTGTAGTGCGGGTGTGGTGAGTGCAATGCAGTGTAGTGACTTTTTGAAGTATATGAGTGTACCTCCTCCAGGCCTACCTAGTCGGTCAGTCCGAATTAGACTATAGTTTGCTATATAAGGATTCTTAGTGCTAGGTTTCAGAAAGAACTCCTGCACAAGAAAGACGTCAACACAGTATGATCTCTGAGAAACATACCTATTTCCTCTTTGTCATAGATAATTTAGCAGGTAGGGAACGCAAACACTACTCAAAAAGTGTAAGACAAACAAAGGATATAAGAATTTCGCACTGGACGCCATTGACAATGTAGCTCAATTGGCAGAGCGACGGGGGCGTATACCCGAGGTCGCGGTTTCGATCCCCGCCCGTGTCGAAAGTTTTCTTTTCTTTATTTATTAGACTAAACACCCTCATATTTGTTTTTATGTTTAAATTTTAAGTCAATATGTTTAGTTTAAGATTTTAATTAATATTTTAAGTTAATTTTAATTTATATTTAGATTTATATTGCTGTGCCCTACAGGGTCCACATTGCTATTTAATTATCTTTGTAAGATCATATAACATGTGGAATGCAAATAAAGAATTTGAATTAAATTTGTAAGGTTACCACCCCCCGGGGATCGAACCCGAGACCTCCGTACTTGAAACCAAGCGCTTAACCGCGAGACCACGGAGGCAGTCATAAATAATAGAATATAAGAAAATTGTTTATCATTTGATAATTTTATAAACCTTATGTAATCATCATCATCATCATCAGCCCACACTCGTCCACTGCTGGACATAGGCATCTCCCATGGCGTGCCACCTCTTCCTATCCTCGGCCAGCCTCATCCAACCACTCCCGGCCACCTGCTTTAGGTCGTCGGTCCAGCGGGCTGGAGGGCGCCCCACACTGCGTCTGCCAGTGCGTGGTCTCCACTCAAGAACTCGTCTTCCCCAGCGGTTATCGGTTCTTCGGCAGATGTGACCAGCCCACTGCTACTTCAATTTGCTGATCCGATGAGCTACGTCGGCCACTTTAGTTCTCTGTCGGATCACGTCATTTCTGATGCGATCCAACAGAGTGATGCCGAGCATAGCTCGCTCCATCGCTCTTTGAGTGACTTTGAATTGGTGGACTAGTCCAGCCGTGAGTGTTCACGTTTCCGCACCATACGTTAACACTGGCAGGACGCACTGGTTGAAAACCTTAGTCTTCAGACATTGTGGGATGGCCGAGGAGAAGATATGGCGAAGTTTTCCAAAAGCAGCCCAGCCCAGCTGGATGCGTCTTGCAGCCTCTTTGTCGAAGTTGTTTCTACCGAGTCGTAGCGTCTGACCTAGGTAGACGTACTCCGGCACAACTTCGAGCTCTGCTCCCTCGACAAGAACTGGTCTTGGCTGAACAAGACGATTGAACATGATTTTCGTCTTGTCCAAGTTCATGCCAAGCCCCACCCGCCGAGAGGCTGAGTTTAGGCCACTAATCATCCCGCCGAGATCCTCCAGCGTTTCTGCCATAACGACTATGTCGTCCGCAAACCTGAGGTGTGAGATGTACTCGCCGTTGACACATATACCTTTTCCGTTCCAGTTCATCATCTTGAAGACGTCCTCCAACGCATTCGTGAACAGTTTCGGGGATATGACATCCCCCTGTCTCACCCCTCGCTGCAGTTGGATGGGTTCCGTCTTTTGATCCTGTACTTGGACGGTCATGGTCGCAGCATTGTACAAGTGTCTCAACACCTCAATATAGCGCCAGTCGATTCGGCAACGCTGTAAGGATTGTAGAACAGCCCAGGTTTCGATGGAGTCGAAGGCTTTTTCATAGTCCACGAATGCTAGACACAGCGGCTGATTATACTCTTCGGTTTTCTGTATAATCTGCCGTACTGTGTGGATGTGGTCAACGGTGCTAAAGCCTTTTCGAAACCCAGCCTGCTCCACGGGCTGGAACTCGTCGAATCTCTGGGCGAGACGATTCGAGATGACCCGTGAGAACAGCTTATATACGTGACTCAAGAGCGCGATCGGTCTGTAGTTCTTGAGAAGGGTTTTATCTCCTTTTTTGAAGAACAAGACCACGACGCTCTCGCTCCACGCCTCCGGAATAGTTCCACTGTAGATGACGTTGTTAAACAGATTTTTCAGGGCTCTCAGTACAGGTGTACCTCCTGCCCTTAGAAGCTCTGTCGTTACCCCGTCATC
This sequence comes from Bedellia somnulentella, assembly GCA_963576735.1. Classification (NCBI taxonomy): domain Eukaryota; kingdom Metazoa; phylum Arthropoda; class Insecta; order Lepidoptera; family Bedelliidae; genus Bedellia; species Bedellia somnulentella. The sequence goes on along the minus strand of OY755171.1, from coordinate 22,527,666 downwards.
ACCCGGAGCTTTGCTGTTTTTAAGCTGTCTCAGGGCCGATCTTATCTCGTCCAGGTCGACGTCTGGGATATCTTCGGTGAAGTGGTGAGTTAATGGAGCTCTGGGGTCGGTGTCTTGTTCCTCAGGTGGTGCGGCATGACTGGCATATAGCCTTCCGTAGAAGTTCTCAACTTCACGGAGAAGCTCCGGCTTCGAGACAACGATCCTGCCGTCTTCCCTCTTAAGCTTCGTCAGCTGGCTTCGTCCAAGCTGCTGACTGAACACTTTGGACCCCCGGTTTCGCTCTATGGCCTGTTCAATGAGGCGCGTATTAAAGCTCCGGAGGTCTCGTCGAATCAGCTTTTTAATGTGCTTGGACAGAGCCCGATGCTGCGACGAATGCTCTTGAGTATACGGCAGTTCGCGTCTTTGTCTCATAAGCTCTAGAGTCTCCTGGGAAAGCTTCGACTCCTTGCCATCGCGCCGCGTTTTAAAATGTCTGTGGCCCACTTCACGTAGAGCTCCTATCAACTGGTTGGCCTTCTCGTTAACGTCGTCTGTGGTTTCCAGCGAGTCAAAACGGTTCTGTAGGTCCATTTGGAAGTTCTCGCTCCCAGATAGCAATTGGCGCAGGTTAGGGCGAAGAGTAGATCTCATAAGACGTTTGCGCTCGAGCTTGTAGTCGATACTTAGAGTGCCTCTGACAAGTCGGTGATCGCTTCAGGTATTAAACCTGCTAATCACTGAGACATCTCTAAATATGTGCCGCTTATCCGTCATAATGAAATCTATCTCGTTCGCTGTTCGACCATCGGGGCTTCGCCAGGTCCACTTTCTTTGGGGTCGCTTCTGAAAGAAAGTATTCATCAGATACAACCCCTGGTGCTCGAGAAAGTTTACCAGCATTTGCCCCCTTTGGTTCCTGCAGCCAATGCCATGTGGACCTACCCTCGTTTCGTCGCATTCTTGTACTCCCACTCTGGCGTTGAAGTCTCCCATAACAACCGTGTAGTGAGTCTTTGCGGTATCGTTGATAGCCCGGGAGATATCTTCGAATACCGCTTCGACTTCTGTGTCAGCGTGAGTCGAGGTCGGTGCATAAACCTGAACTACCTTGAGAGAGTATCTCTTAGTAAGTTTTATAATGAGGTATGCTACCCTGCTCGACACACTGCTGATCTCCACAATGCTGCTGATGAGATTTTTGACGAGAAAGCCAACGCCACCTTGGGATTGATGGTCTCCCTCTCTGAAGTAGAGCAGGTGTCCGGATTCCAGGACTATCGTATCCTCCCCCTCTCTTCGGACTTCTGATAGTCCCAGGATATCCCACCGTATCTTGGTAAGCTCCACCTCGAGTTCCTCCATCTTTTCCGCCGTCCGCAGTGTGCGTCCATTGTACGTAGCCAGGTCTAGTTGGTGTTGGCAGCCGTTTCTAACCCGGTGATTCTTAGCACCCTCTGCCCTACCGGTGGGACCCTGACCGCTGCCAAAATGGCCAGGACCGGCAGGACTGCCGGGAATTGAGGGCCGTTGGATTTTCGTCGCAGCCATAAGAGTAAAATGCCATAATCACGACGCTTGGCAGGCGGATTGGTGATCGCAGTGGCGGAAGTTTTATCGCAGGCATGCTGCTGCCCATGCCTACGTTGGTATTTGCTTCCGCCTAGTGTGGAATGGATTGACCGCCATTTTCGGTAGACTGACTGCACCGTTCGGTCCAGTGTGATTTCAAGATCACACTGGATCACACGGCGGGCGATGGGGTCGTCACGTCCGGACGCCCACCTTATGTAATATTAATCTAAAAAGAAAAACTCAAAATAAGTATTTGGCATTCATGTGTATTCATCTTAATGGCGTCAGTTTGGCCACTTGGCTTGTCAGCCTATACTTGACGTCAGCAAACTGACCGTCACCTCTGTTTGGTTCCACACAAATATATTTTTTTCTCCTGAAAAAATCACAGAATTGTTATATATTTTATTGGTTTTTGGAACCTTATGACCACCTCAATCAACTTGAATAATCTTTTAAAACAGTATTTGGCCACCATTAGGAAGAAATAAGCACACCAAACTGACTTTCAAAAGTGACTTTCCGGTACTTCAGCTTAAAACACATCCAGCTGTTTGCAGACGTTAACTCCACTAGCACAAACGAAATGGTTACTTGATTGTATTATGTCAGTCTTGCTGTTTATAATGCACAGTTTTGAAATAGTGGTAAAAAATCTACTATTTGAGCCGTCACCAAACTGATTAGTCAGGATTTCGCAAATTCTGGGACAGTACTATCGTACAAATAATGGAAAAGTTATGTAAAAATTAGGGAAAAATGCATTTAATATTCATAAAACAGGGTACAACCTTTACATAAAAGTCAAATTTAGGAAGAATTTCAATATAAAAAAATTAGCAAACACGTTTTATTTGTATCAAATTGTTGGTGAGACACTCAAAAAATTATGTCATCAGAGCAAAAATCCTTATATATTAAACGAGAGAGGGTGGATTTTGTGAACCAGCCTGTGTCGCGTTGCTAGGAGCTAAAAAATTAGTTCAGGTTGAAGGTCTCCATCTGAAGTTTTACCGAAAACTCATACATTTTCCATAACTGGATTAGTTAAATTTTTAGCGATTTATGAATGCGAAAGCGCGCGCAAATGTGTCAGTGTCAGTCACAAGATTGAATTGATTCGCTCGCGAGCAATTTTCAATCTGCCGACATTTTTAATTACTATAGCGTTACTATAGTGATTTAGGGCCAGTTTTTTGATCCGTGGTTAACTCAGCAATTTGTTAAATATCGTAACTATTAGTTAAATATCAGCAAAATGCATTTTTTGACCCGTGGTTAGAGTAACTAATGGTCAAATATCGAACCAAAATGGATTTACGATTTAACTACTGGTTAGTCATTTAACTATAGTCAATGTAACAAATGGTTATCTTTTTAACTCCGGATCAAAAAACTGGCCCTTAGTCACTTCATTCTGTGAACAGTTCATGCACACATAGAGACCATTTCGACCCGTGTCCGTGTCCCGATGAGAGGTTTTCTTTTTGAGAAATAAAAAAACAACATAGTTTCCTAGAGCTCTGTAGATGGCGTTGATGTAACTACGTTACCTTTGACTATAAACACTATAGACAGAGTCGTAATACAACGGGAGCGTACCTCTTTTAGAGAGCAATATTTTTCCCTGTAATGTTGCGATCACTAGAAAACAATTACCCCAAAATACTATAATCACCATTCTAAAAGCTACTTTTTAATTTAAAGGTTTACTGTTTACTATATTATTTCCTGCAATCATATAATTATGGCAAATATGTAACACGGCAACTGAAATCCTTTTTAGGCAACTTTCTATTAAGTCACAAAAAAACGAACTTTGCAGTGATTAAATATTTTAGCAACTATTAAACTATACAAGCAACAAAATGCTAGGATCAAAAAACAAAATGCTAGGATCAAAAAACAAAAATAACGGCTGCTACTGTAAGGTATCAAATATATCAAGCGGGATCAGTGTAAAACTGGTTAAGGTATCATAAAACCTAATGTGGCGACTAATATTTCCGAGGGGATATCATACATTCTGCACTGGCAACTATTGGATTTCATTATAAAAATACACATCTGGCAGCGATTTTCAGGTAGCTTTAAAACTGAAAATGGGTATTATAATAATGTTTTTGGATATTATATTATTTTTTGCAGATTCGTAAATTCTCGAAAAGGCGGCAAATGCGCTCGTGTGTCTGAGCAGTGCGGAGGCTGCGGAGCGGGGGGTTTAGCGCGTTTCTTGCCAATAGCAAGCGGCAAGTTTTTATGACTATAGTATTAAGCAAATTACATATTTTGTGTATTGAAGTAAAAATTCATAAAAATAAAATAAATTAGGTTAGGTCAAAAGTTGCTTCACCCAGCCTATTGGGCAGATGCAATTAAGTTAGAGAAGGAAAACAGAGGGGGAACGGGGGGCGAAGCCAACCACATGGGGGGCATCGCATTAAAAAACAATTAATCACCACAATTGTATTTGTGCTAGGTTAGGTAAGGGTTAGCTTGTGTCCCTTAGAGCGGAAATAGGCACCCCGCGTAGCGGGGTGACGTCAACACGCTGTTACTCAAAGTAGGTAGGTTCATTTAAAAGAGGGAAGGTTAATAAAATAGACCAAGAAAAGTTTTATAGCATGTCACAATTTGGTTAATTTAGATCCCAACAATTGTAGCCAAAAGTATTTTTTTAAGATCTTGTTTGTATTTATTTCAGACCCCATTTTAGAATTTATGAAAGCCTATTTTAACTTTTTTATCCGCCAATAATTTGTCGCCTTAGAAGAAATTCAATTGCCACAAAAGAAAATCACTGCCAGATAAAATTTAAATAAAACCTCAAAACTCATTAAAAAGCCGCCGCTTTCTAGTTAAGATGCTACCTCTAATTAGTCGCCAAAGTAGATTATTTACTATCCATTTTCAGTTTTTTAACGACCCGGAATGGTATCAATTTGTCACCGCGTTAAATACATGCCTATAATTATACATACTTGCTCCTAGTATTATACAATCATTTTTGTTTAATTTTACCATTTATACTGATGTTTAATACACCGTGAAATCTGAAGCATTGTACTAACTTTCAGGGATGAAACTTCCCATGATTACGAATATTTTTTTGTACGGGACTAACCTTGTTACTGGACAAAAAAAAAACAGCTGTTCCATAAGTGCAAGTTATGTAAATATCATACGGGTCATGGGTATAGTGGGGTCTATGTTTGTATTTTGAAAAATAAAAGACAGCGCTATTTTATACATGAGTTTTATTGCATTATTTACTATTGACCTTTAAACAAAATCAGTTTCGTGTGAAAATTTCGAATTCTTTCGTCTATTTCAGTCACATTTTTCAAAAGATGATGTATTCGTACATCTAAGTATTTTAAAGCTATAGCCTTTATTAATAGCACAAGGTGGTTTTCGAACGTCGCTCTGATGTGGTCGTTTAATGTCGGAAATATTCTTTTACCTAAATTCTTTTTCAAAACAACTGCGACCATTTGAGCCAAAGCTTTGTCTTTGGACAAAAACGAGTAGCCTTTCAATTTTATAGTATGCCTTAAAACTTTGGTTGGTTTCCAATTGCATCTTCCAGTACCCGCAATCCATTTTTCTCGTAGATTCGGGTCTTTAGGAAAACTGTAATGAATACGAAGAAATTAAATAAATATAACAAATTTATTACTTACTAATTCCGTAGATAACAATTGGAAATCATTCAGCGTCGCTATAGCGCGACGAAATACATAATATACTCACTCATTAACATCAGTTTACTAATTTTAGGTTATGCTATTTAAAAATTGCTCAAAATAACTAAAGAAAATGCTAGTAATCTAGTTCAACGTAATTAACATTTGAAACACTTATTTTCTGATCGCGCAATACAGAAAAACATTAAAAAACTCACTCACTTGTGGAAAGTCAATCCTTCGATGTATTTTTCGCTGCGGCTTCCGCAGCCAAGCACACTTCACCCAACCATACCTCACTAAATAATAACTTAACTAATGGAGTCTCTTTTGTCACAATAACAATATACAAATGAATAAAATCTTTCTCAAAATCAAAAGAAAACCAAAATCGCTCACAAGTCGACGCTTTGTTTGTCACAATTTAAAAGTGTGACATCAACAAAACGGGTTACGCGATAGAGATGACAATAAAGATTTGTGTCTCTTTTTAACGTATAAGAACTTAAATAAGGGCTTCTCTTTTTAAAATGGATGACGTAACATCGCTCTGTCTATAGTGTTTATAGTCAAAGTACGTTACTTACTTAAATTTTTTCTTCGTGGCCTCAATCGTGTTTCTACAATAATTTCGCCAATGTCAACTTTAAAAACATGTGTCTTCTGTCATGGTGATCCATAGAGTAACTTTTTGGCGAGTAAAAACAACAAAAATAATGTTAAATATAAATACCGTCTTTGTTTATTTACTTTTAAGCTATCTTGGCTTAAACTGATATTTATTTAGACTTTTAAATCAGAACGTTTTTATGTACGTTCCGTTTTACGATATCATTACATCCAAGTGTGAAAAACGGTGCGACGTTCCGTTCCTACTAGTAACATAGCAAGTCTGGCGCCATCTATCCTGAGAGCAGGGAAGAAGAAAAAAGAAAAAAAGGAAAACCTCTCATTACAGATCCACAATCATAACTTGGCCGGCGGCGACTCTGGTACTACTGTCGCCTTTTTGATATTTCGGCCTGTCATTGTCAGTTAGTTCTTAACTAAATAAATATTATAGGGTGACCTACGTATATAATAAATTATCACTTTCATTAATATTTTTTTGTAGTGGAAACTTTTTTTCAAAATCAATTATTTTTATGATGTATCTTTGCTTATTGATAAACGCTTTTATTTCCAGTATTCAATATAAAAATTTATGAAAATTATTATTTATATTGTTAAATTTTATCTAAGTAGGCTAACACCGTCCGAAAAGTTGTGCGCGCATCGATAGTCATGCGGTGCGGGTTACGGGAAGTTGGGAAATGCTCCTGAATAAGATTTCACTTCGTATACACTGATGCGTGGGTTCTAATCCTAATGCGGGGATGTACCAATGTGTCATTTCTTAAGTCATAACATAACTGTCTGACATATATATAAAAATACAAGGCAAATACGACGTGATAGCTTAATGGGTAGAACACCGGTTAAGCGACTCACTAGTCTTCAAATCCCGAATTGGGCCTACACCAATTTGTCTTTTCTAAAGTCATATGTGTGGTTAATTTATCACGGTTGTTAACGGTGAGGAAACCCACATGGCTGAGTTGTACTTAGTCGTGTGACAGTGTATTCGTGGAAAACGGCGATAGTCCTGCCCCTTATCACGTGAGTATACTGTTCATGTAAAGCGTGGGTACTCTGAACACCAGGTGACAAAGTCACGTGATGTTCAGAAGTATTAGTACCTCTGCCAAATCCCTTCGGGGGTATTCGGCGTAAACGTTTATGTTATGTTATGTTATATGTAACAAGGTTGTTAACAGCAATAAAAAAGTGCCCATAAATTCACTGACCCAGCAAAATGAATGACCCAAACGATATCTGATGTTTAGAATTATTTTTTCTGTGCCACCTTTTTGGGGGATCTATGTGTGAATATGAAATGTAAAAGACAGTACACGACAAGGTAAGCCTCTAATTTACAGGATTAAAAAAATGATTCTAGGTAGTTACCCACTTATTAACTCTGAGTGTCACAAATAACAAATTCTTGAGTATAAAATAATGAAACAGCTTGCAGAAAAGTACAATTGGCAGTGTTATCGCTAAAAGCTTCCAGACAACATTTGGGAGATAAGATCATCAAATTTAGGATACACAGTCATTCGGGTAGACATACCAGACAAGGGCAAAAATAAATAAATATAATTAGCTTACATTAAAAAGAACTTGTTTACTTACAATAATAGCTATTACATACATACATACATATACTCAAGGCTGTAAATCCCTAGAAGGGGTAGCCCGAGCTAAGGAACTAGAAACTCCTCAGCCACTTTCGGAAAGTTGAGTGGGGTAAAGATGGTAAAATAAAGGTTATTGTTAATGGGTCTCCAACTGCATCGCCCAAAAACCTCTTAAAAGCCCCAATACCGTTAGTCGCCTCTTACGTACACCCACCGGCAGAAATGGGGTAGTGCTATTTTAAGCCGACACTACACAGCAACTAGTTATTAATTAAATGAATATTATATAAATTGTTTTATTAAGACATTTCAATACATAAATAAATTAGCCTGTATGATGTAAAGTTATTTCCCTTATAATGGTTATTTTTTATTTGCTGGCAATACTAATATCGATGACAGCGACAGCCCTTACCGGCCAAGAAAAGATTGTGGATCTGTACAGGTGAGCAATAAAAAGCAAAACAGAAAAAAGCACATTAGAATACGGCGAAGCCCTTGCCAAATTTCCCGCCAACCGCGCGCGCTCATTGTTCGAAAATGTTTCAAACAGAACCAATGAGAAAATTCCAAAGTTTTAATCATGTAATAATTTATTTTGAACAGTAAATTATTTCTGTTTGAGCTTGGAGAATTGCTTGCTTGAAGAAGCTTTGGTATTTTGGATGTAAACTGGATGCAAAAAATGTAGTCCACGCGAACGTAGTCCCGGGCAAAAAGCTAGTATATGTTTATTTACTACTGATTCTCATTATAATTATTTGATATTTATTGTAGTGTTAGTTAATTAAATAAGCTTTCATTTAAAAAAACTTCTGTAATAAAATGTAGCTACACATAACTTCCCAAAATCATCAAACTTTTGGGACTGCGCAAAAACAGGCGGTGTACATTTTTTCGAAACGTGCCAACTATGAGGCGCTAGTGCTAGCGTCGGCCATTTATAAATATGATTTGATTTGTACTGCCACCTGTTATCGAGTATGTGAACTACATTGTCTATTTAATGCACCATCATGGTGTTCTTGCAGGCTACTTCCTACTAGGTGACGCTGGTTTCCTCACTTCCTGTGACTTTTATAAATATACATTACAGTGAGTATAGTATTCTTTGTTACACTCACAGACAATATAGGGTACGAGTACAGACTGCCTACTTCGAACAAATATTTTGTACCACTGGCCTTGATTTCCAACCATACATGACGTTTCACTTTGTTATAAATTATTGCCATCTGGCAGGCAAATATAAAGCTCTGGATACTTGATATGGGAGCCAAAATGGGTAAAGCTCATTTTCATTCCATACTACAGTTTTTTAGGTTGGTTCAATGAAAAACAAATTTCAATTTCTTGAACGTTTTTTTAGACACTTTTGGAGCAGTCTTGGCTCTCTTGTAGTAAGTAACCTGCCGCTTGGCTTTCTGCTAATTATTTAAAATGAATCTTCTAGTGGGTGTTAAGTTCTTATTTTTTTCAACAGAACGTTTCTTGCCAGCACTTGTATGTAACTGTTATACCTGGAAAGAAAATATTGCATTGAAATTATAATATTCAGCAGTGAAAAAGGATTTTTGTAGTAAATTTAGTTTATATAGGCTACGGTTTAAATGCTCACCAAAATAGCTACAATACGCTAAAACTAAATTCCAAGTAAAATTAATTACCTCCATATAAAACAAACCAAATCTACAAAAAGCTCCCTAAACCAAATAATTATGTATTCCAAAATAAATAAACACACATCAGAACAAATTAACTTTAAGTCTTTGTTTTTTTTTTTTTTTTAAACAGATATTTTGCTCACTAAATTGTTTTCATAAAACATCAACGTAAATACCAAAAACTGCAGTCTTATCTGCTTTAGTGTAATCATATTATGTAACTTATAATCAAAATTTATTTTTATCAATCTAAATTTGTAATCACTTCCTCTTATTTATTTATCCCACACTCGCCTCCACCCCACCACATGACTTACCTTATACTCCGGTCTGGATGTTGCATACTTGCATATTATATGGGGGTGTAGAGCAACTGTACTACTGTAGTGTAGTGTACTGCTCAGTAGAGTGGTAGCTATGAGTATGTTCTCTAACAAACTAACATGTTTTGAGGAAATTCACTTGGATCTTCTTTACGCATTATATACCTGACCTGAGTATTCATTATTTAGTGATGCAGTAATTGAGACCTCTATACTTATTTATTTATAGTTTTAGGGTATAAAAGCCATTTTGGTGAGCATTTAAATAGTTGCAAATATTTATTTAAGTACATATCATATATTATTTGAATGTATAAAGCAATAAACAAGTTACTTGTGTTCAGGGTAAATAGTAATGTGTTTGGTATCATAAAAAAAATTGGGGGTCAACCGTTAGTTTTTTGCCTCAGCAAAAATCACTGAAATGGAAGCAAAAATATAAAATATTGGTGACATTTAATTAACAATAATATAGATAAAATTTGATCTGCAATTAACTATAATGGTGTTCACATGTTTTTATAGCATGAAAGAAAATAAATATTAGCTTTATTTATGCAATAGTACACTATTTGGTAAGCATTCATCTGTTTTAGCAATTATTAAGAATTTATTAGATGTTATTTCTTAACTTATTTGGTAGGTGTTTAAATACAAGCCATTAATATTTATCTCCTTATCATGTGTTATACCAAAGTGAGAATGTGATAATTTCACTTAAAAATCATTAAATTACCTGAACTAATATCAGGATCTGTATTCTGTGGTGATTTTGACGAAATCTGGTTCAATATCTGCAATAGAAAAGATATCATATCAGTTATTTAACTATATGGCAACCTTTTTTTCTCATGTTTTACATTCTTCTTAAGTGACCTAAATATAATTTATATAATTATAGCACAAGGGAGTTAAATTTAATTTGAACAAAGAAACAAAATAATATATTAAGAGGAACTTTAGCATTTGAAACTCCACAAGTTCTATTTGGTGATGGCTGGATGTCATACAATAAAACATTCGTTATATCTGTAAAACATTAAAAACTGTGACTTACGCAATCATAAGTTAGAAAAGGTTCTTGCATGACATAGAGATATAAGGTAAAGCAGAGATAATATATCGGAGTACAAGAAGAGTCAATCTTACATAAACTGATTATTAAAAAAAAATAGTATGAAAAGTTTTTTTTTTCATTATGCAATCTTAAGCAAAATGGCCAATTGAACTCAGGTATAAAAATGTAACCTAAACCAGCCAGCATTCTCATTTTAAATTAAGTTGTTGATTTTTTTTTCATTTCAGCCAAGGCGAGAATCCAAATTACACAGATAACATTAGTTATCAAATTCGTAAATAGTATAATCAAAGTACAAAGAAAGCAAACAGAATAGTCAATTTAGAGCTCAAAATAATCATTACCTAGATTAGGTAGGGTCACATTTTACGAGAATAGCTGTCGCTAGCTCAGCTTGCGGAAGCATTGTATCTGAAATAAAGGAAGACGTATTATAGTAACACATTTAACAAAGTTTTTTCTTTTACGTTTTTACTTATTAGATCTATTCTATTGTTAAGTGAAAATTATCAAGTTTATTTCCTACTCACCAACAACTTTGGGTGACGATGACGATGGCGTTCCTGATTTTATCTCGTCGCAAGTTATTACAAACACTACACTTTGGATACATTTTGGAGGGGAATCCACCAACCAAATAACAAAATGCACTGGCATGCAAAGTATTAAGTAAAGTAATAATAATTAAACAAATAAATAACAAATTAAAATTACAATACAAAATATGAATTACTAGTGCTGTACCGAATGTGTGTGGCACAGATGTGTGTGGGTTTTGCTGAAGCGTTGCCAGCTCACAGAAAAAAAAATCTCTAGCTAAATTTAAAAAATCTCTAGATATCTACATATTTTGACTTTAAAAAATCTCCAGAATTCACTAACGAATAAATTAGTTAAAAAAAATTTTTACCAGGTCAAGTATAAGGACAAAGGTGTGAGCTATATGTATGTATGTATGTTAAGTATAAAATAAAATTACAAGTTATTTCTTAAGAAACATAATTTTAATTGTAAGAATTATAATAATTAATCTTAATCTCAAGTTAAATAGCAAAATATTAAATAAAACACAATTTGACTTATAATAAGTAAATCAAAACGTTAAAAATCAACATTAAATACTTCGTTAGTACAGATTTGAAAATATCATTAAAAATCACTAAATATGTTTCTAGTGATATTTTTTCCGAAATTTCACTATGTAACTCCTAAAAATCACTAAATCTAGTGACAAAATCACCAAACTGGCAACACATGCTGAATGTCGAATTCGTCCGAACCGAATGTTCGATATAAATTATGCCGAAGCCGAATTTCAGCCGAACTTCGGTTAAGTTTCACGCACTTTCCGGTAGATCTGTTCTATAGAAAAGGTGTTATTACTACCTAACTATGAGTATGAAAAAAGGTCAAGCGTGTGAATCTTTATCTCGAAAGTGATAAAAGAAACAAAGTTAAGTGTACTTGATGTAGAAATATTATATCTCGTGGAGGCAATGGTAGGATGGTAAATCTACTTCGGCGCTTTTAAATCACTAAATTATACGTAAAAAAATATAGGACAATCTGAGTATAAGTAATTAATAATTATAGTGGGTATTGTTTTGTATAAATAAAGATTATTTAGCATTAAAAGCCTGTAGTGCCGGCTTAGAATGTCGCTACCCCTTTCTACCCATGGGTGTCGTAAGAGGCGACTAAGGGTATTGGGGCTTTTTATTGGATTTTTGGGCGATGCGGTTGGAGACTCATCACCAAAAACCTTTATTTTACCATCTCATCACCCACTCAACTTCCAAAAGTGGCTGAGGAATTTATAATTCCTTGGCTCTGGCTACCCCTTCTAGGGAATTATAGTCGTGAGTATATATGTATGTATGTATGTTAGCATTAATATTATGTTGCTTTATGTTTGATTATTTCATTAAAGCGTTTCTTTTATATTTGCTGTGTTTATTTTTCTAGGGACCAAAAATAAACATTCAAATTTGACTCACATAGCTATTATTTACATAAATATTTACATTGGGTTTTGTTTCATTCGAAATTGAATTTAATTCTAATTATCCTTTTATAATTTATCGATCTAATTTCGGTAAAACTGCCGAACTTCGGTAATACAAAATGTGTAACGAACGAATTTTGGTACATCTCTACAATTTAGATTATGGCGGCGCCGGCGCTGTTCTGTTGGGTTGTGTTGTGCGTCTAACTTCACACATTGCCAACTTCAGGCCATAGTATCGCGGGGAAATCAAAGATGGCGGCGGAGAAAAAAATTCTTAGAAGAGAGACACCCGTGGTTACACTGTTTTCACTATGTCTAAGACATAGAGTATAGTAATACACTGGATATAGAGAGCCAACTTGCTGGATTTTAATGTCACCTAGTTTATAATGCAAACTTAACGCCATCTCGAAGCATTCCACCCGAACTTCTACTACAATTTAATCACCTACATATCTATCTATACTATAAGTATACATACATACATACATATTCTCACGCCGTTAGTTCCCATTGGGGTAAGCAGAGACTATAAGTATATTGCGTCTTAACTTAGCTAATGCACTGTCTGTATGGCTACAAAAATATAATATTAACAAAAACCAAAACATGTCGAAATCTCTTATCTTGAGTTAATTCAGTTAGAGTTAATATTATGTGAAGTAGACACGACCCTTCATCGTCTTATGTGATTTTCCTTGTAAAATTATTGCATAAAATTTTAGGTTTATATACTCTAATAAAGAAAAAATCATACCGCGATGTAGGAATTACCAACAGTGCCATCTATTGATGAATATGCAAATTACGGCGCACTTTTTTAATAAGTTCTGGTGGAACGGTAATAGATTGCGCTGTTAAAAATCACAAAGTGAGGATGTAAGGAAGTTTCCAGCCCCTGGTCTAAGACTTGACTTGCTTATTACTGCCTATCCCAAACACTATCGCAATAAATAAATTTATAAAATTTCAGCCAGGTGGGTTCATCGGTTCATCTGTTCTCGAGTTCTCGAGAGAACTGATCAATCGAGTAATTAACACCACCAATTTAATTATAGTTGGTCTTATGTCACGTAGACGAAGTCGCACGGTTTGTCAATGTCAACTAGTAAATTAATAATTTAATGTTTCGAATTATTTGTATTATATTCTTCTATAATATGTGAAGAGATCTAAATAATATATATAAATTAGCTCTAGACTATGTGCGTTTTGTCTGTGTGTGGGTGTGGGTGTGTGTGTGTGTGTGTGTGTGTGTGTGTGTGTGTGTGCGTGTGCGTGTATGCGAGTGCATGTGTATTGAAATTAGTTCTAAGTTAGTTTTAAGTGTAAGTAGTCTTAAGGTTTGGTCAGAGCTGAAAATCGGATCTATCTACTTGTAGTGTATAGACCGAGCTCTGTACCATTTTGACTTTTATTTTGTTGTTATATGCTATTGTTTGCTTTGTTGATACTTATTTCTTATTGTTTGTTGTCATGTCACCATTTTTTTTGTATGTGTTAAAGACAAATAAAATCTATTATTATTATTATTTTGGACATGACTTATAGTTCCTCGCCTCTCCCACGGCCGAAAAAGAAAATAAAGAATTGTAAATGGGAGAGGCGGTACTCCCCGACAAAAGAACAGTCGGTCGGGGTCAAGGACTCAGGTTCAAGAACCGACGACCGATCCGAGCCGTATCGAGCAGCACCGCCTTCTGCATTTGTGCTGGAACCGACACGCCACAGAAATCCAACCGCTTTAAGTTGGTCGCGAGGTTGGTTGGAATTAACCCATTCCTAGACAAAATAATTGGGATCACACCCCACATGTCGGTGATCTCGTGAGCCAGATCGAGATACTTCCGACGCTTCTCGGTTTCAGGTTTCACGAGACCCTCGTCATGAGGGATAGTGACATCCAATAGAAATACCCTCAACTAAGACAGATCCCATACCACGATGTCAGGCTTATTCGCTAGAATAGTTCTGTCCGTGATAAGATAACGGATCGGTCCCAATAGATTTTGGCACGGTCGTTTTCTAGGATTGGCTCCGGCAGATACTTGTAATACGGCAGCCTCTGTTGCAAGAGTCCGTATTTCAGAGCGAGCTCCTGATGCAGGATTTTGGCTGCTTGGTTGTGTCTGTGCAAGTACTCAGTGTTAGCAAGAGCCGAACAACCGGAAATAACATGCCTAAGTGACTCTCCGGGACGGCCACATACTCGACAAACGTCTGTGGAACCGTCCTTTTGGATGTATTTCCGATAGTTCCGCGTCTTGTATTGCACAGACAAAGCCTTCGGTTTCCCCAAAGAGGTCCCCGAAACGCAGCCAATGCAGGGAGGCTTTACGGTCCACGAAAGGTTCGTGAAGTACCTTGTAAAACCTCCCGTGCAGCTCCTTCTCTTTCCATATGGACTCCCGATCAGAGGTGCTAAGTACATCCGGGGTTCGCCAATCCTGTGAGGCCAACGACAAGGGAGTCAGTCCTTTATCACTGGCGACCACCTCTCCCCGAATACTATCATCCGTCATCGTCAAAAAATAGTTTCTGAGGTTGCATACCTCGCGGTTGTGCATGGGTTTGGCACTTAAGAGGCCTCGACCACCACACTTCCGCGGGATATACAATCTCATAACCGACATTCTCGGATGATGCATTCGATGAGAGGTCATCGTCGTGCGGACTCGTCTGTCCAGAGCGTCTAGTTCGGACTGAGTCCATCTGAGCACGCCAAACGTGTACATCACTACAGGCATGACCCAGGAGTTAATGGCTCGGATCTTATTAACGCCTGACAAGTAGCTATTAAGCAATACCCTGGCCCTTGTGATACGGCTTTCAATCCGCCTCATCCAGGCTGGTCTAGTTCTAGTCCTGGGACTACTACTGCCAGCCTGACGGGAGCCACCAACTCTTGTTGGCGGCATCCTGACGCCGACAAATTGACAAACTGTCATTGCGGCGCCAAAGAGAATTGAATCCGTATTCCAAAGGTCCATGCTGCTCTCTAAAAATGAGGGCAGCATGTTATTGACGGCCTCAACGACATCCCGAACCTTGATGCTGAGAGGAACTCGGGGCAGCCTTGGCCTCCTTTCGAGAGGCACTTGGCGATATTCCAGGATCGTCTCTTCGAGTGCACTCCTCACCAAATCCAAATCCAGGGAGACTGTTCCCCAATCGCTTTCCGCACCACCCACATCCGGCAGGTTAGCAATTGGCTCCCTCCGTACTTCCCGTTCAGGAACTGGAGGGAGAACCTGCAAAGGTGGCTCTTCGTCTAGCGGGGGAACAGCCTCGCGTCGCAATTGTTCGAGTTCGGTAGTGCTAAAAAGTTCTGAGCGCTGTATGTACCGAACTCGATCCGCCAGGTTTTGTTCTGTGACGGTCAAATTGGGCTCCAGCCGCAGAAATTCGCGGTACATTGCAGCCCGATAACCTGTCCGTCCAGTTCTTGAACCCGAGGCCCTAATATAGGCCCGCATGGCATTTCTATTCATTTCGACCGTCCACGCCATGCGGCGCCTTGTTCCACCAGCGGCGGGCACCGACTGCTGGGACTGAGTTGCCCCAGTCCCAACCGATGCCAAGCCATCTGGTGGCTGAGGTGATCGCGCAGACCGGCCAGGTGGTCGGGCCGGTCTGCGGCGGCTGGGGGACCGCATGCTGCCACGTCCAGCCCCAGCTCCAGACGTGCCCCTTCGATCACCCAAGGGAAGCGGCCCTATACGCTCATCATTATATCTTGTACTCATTATGATGAGCGAAGATTCACCCGGGGTTTCACTCACTTGCCCCGGGGAGACCGTTGTCACCCTATTCAGCGCTGGGACCAGTTTGTAGACACGGTCAACACCTACAAACTCAAGCGCAGACTATTTGCAAAGCCGGAATGGCAGACATATCATCCTGCTATTCCAACAATGGGCGGTGGGGTCGTCACATCCCTACGCCTTTATTATTATTCTGGGAACATCTTTAGTTTCTCGCCTCTCCCATGGCCGAAACAGAAAATTAGAATTTTAAATGGGAGAGGCGGTACTCCCCGACAAGAGCACAGTCGGTCGGGGTCAGGGAGTCGGGTTCAAGAACCGACGGACGATCCGAGCCGTATCGAGCAGCACCGCTTTCTGCATCTGTGCTGGAACCGACACGCCACAGAAATCCAACCGCCTCAAGTTGGTCGCGAGGCTGGTTGGAATTAACCCGTTCGCGGACAATACAATTGGGATTATTTCTGTCGAAGTCACACCCCACATGTCGGTGATCTCGTGAGCCAGATCGAGATATTTCCGACGCTTCTCGGTGTCGGCTTTCACGAAACCCTCGTCATGAGGGATAGTGACATCCACTAGAAATACCCTCGACTGCGACCGATCCCATACCACGATATCAGGCTTATTCGCTAGAATAGTCCTGTCCGTGATAATGATATCGGATCGGTCCCAATTAGGGAGTGCAATCTCGGTATTGCAAGATCTCGAAATACCGAGATCTCGCACTTATTTTGCAAGATCAATCTTGCACCCAAAATCATACGAGATCTCGCAAGATTTGCAAGATTAGGCAACGTGTTCCTTGTCTATTCTGGAGCGGTCGCTTATAAAACTAGGTAGGCTTATACAACTACTTCAGTAACTTTGAAATGCTCATAGCCTCCAGTTAGTCATTAAAAACTGTCAAGCTTTTCCGTAAATCACTCACAAAGAACAATGTTTTGCAAAAGTACATAACTAATGACTTTCACGATTACACATTATAATTAGACAACCGTGATAGCCTAGTGGGTAGAACACTCGGTTAACGTGCAAACGACTAGTGTTCAAATCCTGGGTCGGGCCTACACCAATTTGTCTTTTCTAAAGACATATGTGTGGTTAATTTATCATGGTTGTTAACGGTGAGGGAAAACATCGTGAGGAAACCCACATGGCTGAGTTGTACTTAGTCATGTGACAGTGTATTCGTACAAAACGGCGATAGGCTTGCCCCCTATCACGTGAGTACACTGTCCATGCAAAACGTGGGTACTCTGAACACCAGGTGACAAAGTCACGTGATGTTCAGAAGTATTAGTACCTCTGCCAACCCCTTCGGGGATATTCGGCGTGAACGTTTATGCTTATGCTTATGCTTATACATTATAATTAAGACAACTATTGACTTTTGGATATTTAATCGCGTTTTATGACATGATTTTTTAAGGCCCGACGTTTCGAAAACGTTTCAGTTATCATGGTGACGGGAAGACATGGGAAAAAACCATGTAATAAAACGCGATTAAATCTCCGAAAGTCGATAGTAGTTTTAATATAACTAATGAGTTTGGCGAAAACATGCAGTTAGTACTCGACTGCAAAACTCCGAGACCAGTCTCGCTGATATCATCTCAATATTTAACAAATTGAAGACGTGCTTTGATTGACTTAGAGCCTAAATCAATGTTCCAACCTATCAAATTGGCAGTTAAAGTATTGTGTCGTTATATCTACCGCTGAAACTATTTTGCGCTTCATGGTAGGAAAGTTGGAAAATCTCTCAACACGATTAGCGCTAAAAAGCTAGCTGATCCTATGAAGACTCGCATCGTGAGCGGGGAACCATTATGACTGCAGTTTTATTTTATTTAAAGATTCGGCCCCATATTATATGCATTTTAGGTCGCTCATTAACATTATGATGACACTTTCAGTTTGCCACCAAAATCTTTAGTAATAATAATAATTTAAAAAGCTGATTTAACGATTATGCCGGCAGCAGCAAAAAATTCCGTTCACATCAAATATATGTTTTGTTTCAATAATTCGCTCATGGAATTAAGTTTATTCATTTTTAGTAAAATATTTGTCATTATAAAACAAAACTTAGTATGTTTGCGAGATCTCGCAAAATACCGAGATCTTGCAAGATTAGACGTCCGCAATCTTGCAAATACCGAGATTGAGATTTTGCTGCAAGATTGCACACCCTAGTCCCAATAGATTTTGGCACGGTCGTTTTCTAGGATTGGCTCCGGCAGATATTTGTTATACGGCAGCCTCTGTTGCAAGAGTCCGTATTTTAGAGCGAGCTCCTGATGCAGGATTTTGGCTGCTTGGTTGTGTCTGTGCAAGTACTCAGTGTTAGCAAGAGCCGAACAACCGGAAATGACATGCCTAAGTGACTCTCCGGGACGGCCACATGCTCGACAAACGTCTGTGGTACCGTCCTTTTGGATGTATTTCCGATAGTTCCGCGTCTTGTATTGCACAGACAAAACCTTCGGTTTCCCCAAAGAGGTCCCCGAAACGCAGCCAATGCAGGGAGGCTTTACGGTCCACGAAAGGTTCGTGAAGTACCTTGTAAAACCTCCCGTGCAGCTCCTTCTCTTTCCATATGGACTCCCGATCAGAGGTGCTAAGTACCTCCGGGGTTCGCCAATCCTGTGAGGCCAACGACAAGGGAGTCAGTCCTTTATCACTGGCGACCACCTCTCCCCGAATACTATCATCCGTCCTCGCCAAAAATTGTTTCTGAGGTTGCATACCTCGCGGTTGTGCATGGTTTTGGCACTTAAGAGGCCTCGACCACCACACTTCCGCGGGATATACAATCTCATAACCGACGACCTCGGATGATGCATTCGATGAGAGGTCATCATCGTGCGGACTCGTCTGTCCAGAGCGTCGAGTTCGGTCTGAGTCCATCTGAGCACGCCAAATGTGTACATCAGTACAGGCATGACCCAGGAGTTAATGGCTCGGATCTTATTAACGCCTGACAAGTAGCTATTAAGCACACTTTTCAGGCGTTCATAAAACTCCTCGCAAACACCCTGTTTCACGTCTGCCACCTTCACACCGATAGTTTGTGACATGCCCAGATACCGGTATGTTTCAGCCTCGGAGAGTGCCCTCAAATGATTGGTGCCGACATCGACACCATCAGAGTGCACGACATGCCCTTTCTCAACATGGATGACCGCACACTTATCGACCCCGAGCTCCATCTTGACGGAACCACTGAAATCGTTAGTGATCGTCAGTAGTTCCGCCAATCTGTCAGCCGTGGGGGCGTAAAGCTTCAGGTCATCCATGTAAAGGAGATGAGGCAAGCGTGGTCCGCCTCTCCGAAACTGAAAGCCCGTCCCCGAATTCTCCAAGAGTGTACTTAGAGGATTCAGGGCCAAGCAAAACCAAACTGGACTCAGGCAATCGCCCTGGAAAATCCCTCGCCTTATATCAATTTGGTCATCCGCATCCGTCATCCGCTGACCGTCTAAACTCAGGATCGTTCTCCAGCACCCCATACATTGCCCGAGGAAGTGTCGAACTGCACTATCAATTTTGTACAGCTCGAGGACCCTCATGAGCCATGTATGAGGTACCGAATCGAACGCCTTCCTGTAGTCTATCCAGCCAGCGGAGAAGTTCCGACGGTTGCGTTTGACCAGTTGGCCTACGACCGCGTCGATGAGGAGCAGCTCCTTGCTACCGCGACTACCGCCCCTACATCCGTTCTGAGCTCCAGAGATCACATTGTTATCAACAATGTGTTGAGTAATCTTGGAGCTCAGAACGGATGTCAAGGTCTTGTAAATTGTACAAAGACAAGTAATGGGGCGGTATTGTGATGGATCCGCGGTAGCATCGCTCTTTGGAGCTAAATGAGTGACCCCAGTAGTTAAGAAGTTCGGGAGCGTCCCACTCTCGAGGGCGCTTTGGAACTGACGGGCGAGAGTAGCGTGACAGCGCGTGAACCCCTTCAACCAGTAATGGTGCAATCCGTCCGGCCCCGGACTTTTCCAGTTCGGAGCCTTACGGATCGCAGCCACCACATCCTCCTCGGATATGTTGACGGGGTTCATGGGCGCTATGGGCTCGCACGCTCCGTCGAACGCCTCGAACCATCGGCCCTCTTCGTGATCAACAGGCAGCGACCAAAGCCCACGCCTAAAGGCAACTACATCGGCTTTTTCCGGTCGCTGACCTGTCGAAACCACATCGGGACGCTCCAAAATTCTGTAGAACTTCTTCTGGTCACTCATGAAGAGACGATTCTGTTGGTACCTCTTTACCCTTTCAGAATATCGCCTAATTCGCTTACCCCAAGCAGCGATCTTCTGCTTCAGATCATCGATGCGCTCCACCAGTCTACAGGCAACTTCCGGTGAGTTGTCAAAGACATTCTCACCAGGGAATGCCTCCCTGACGAAGCACACTACCCTCGGCCTATTGTTGCCTGATCTGAAGCTGGTCAGTTTGCCGATGAGGACCCTGGCCCTTGTGATACGGCTTTCAATCCGCCTCATCCAGGCTAGTCTAGTTCTAGTCCTGGGACTAGTACTGCTCTTGTTGTACCAGCTCTTGTTGGCGGCATCCTGACGCCGACAAATTGACAAACTGGCATTGCGGCGCCAAAGAGAATTGAATCCGTATCCCAAAGGTCCATGCTGCTCTCTAAAAATGAGGGCAGCATGTTATTGACGGCCTCAACGACATCCCGAACCTTGATGCTGAGAGGAACTCGGGGCAGCCTTGGCCTCCTTTCGAGAGGCACTTGGCGATATTCCAGGATCGTCGATTCGAGTGCACTCCTCACCAAATTCAAATCCAGGGAGACTGTTCCCCAATCGCTTTCCGCACCACCCACATCCGGCAGGTTAGCAATTGGCTCCCTCCGTACTTCCCGTTCAGGGACTGGAGGGAGAACCTGCAAAGGTGGCTCTTCGTCTAGCGGGGGAACAGCCTCGCGTCGCAATTGTTCGAGTTCGGTAGTGCTAAAAAGTTCTGAGCGCTGTATATACCGAACTCGATCCGCCAGGTTTTGTTCAGTGACGGTCAAATTGGGCTCCAGTCGCAGAAATTCGCGGTACATTGCTGCCCGATAACCTGTCCGTCCAGTTCTTGAACCCGAGGCCCTAATATAGGCTCGCATGGCATTTCTATTCATTTCGACCGTCCATGCCATGCGGCGCCTTGTTCCACCAGCGGCGGGCACCGACTGCTGGGACTGAGTTGCCCCAGTCCCAACCGATGCCAAGCCATCTGGTGGCTGAGTCGGTCGCGCAGACCGGCCAGGTGGTCGGGCCGGTCCGCGGTGGCTGGGGGACCGCATGCTGCCACGTCCAGCCCCAGCTCCAGACGTGCCCCTTCGATCACCCAAGGGAAGCGGCCCTATACGCTCATCATTATCCCCTGTATTCATTATGATGAGCGAAGTTTCACCCGGGGTTTCACTCACTTGCCCCGGGGAGACCGTTGTCACCCTATTCAGCGCTGGGACCAGTTTGTAGACACGGTCAACACCTACAAACTCAAGCGCAGACTATTTGCAAAGCCGGAATGGCAAACATATCATCCTGCCATTCCAACAATGGGCGGTGGGGTCGTCACATCCCTACGCCATTTTATTATTATTATTATTTTTTATTATTTCGGGATCACTTTTAGCTTCTCGCCTCTCCCAAGGCCGAAACAGAAAATTAGAATTTTAAATGGGAGAGGCGGTACTCCCCGACAAGAGCACAGTCGGTCGGGGTCAGGGAGTCAGGTTCAAGAACCGACAGACGATCCGAGCCGTATCGAGCAGCACCGCTTTCTGCATCTGTGCTGGAACCGACACGCCACAGAAATCCAACCGCCTCAAGTTGGTCGCGAGGCTGGTTGGAATTAACCCGTTCACGGACAAAACAATTGGGATTATTTCTGTCGAAGTCACACCCCACATGTCGGTGATCTCGTGGGCCAGATCGAGATACTTCCGACGCTTCTCGGTTTCGGCTTTCACGAGACCCTCGTCATGAGGGATAGTGACATCGACTAGAAATACCCTCGACTGCGACCGATCCCATACCACGATATCAGGCTTATTCGCTAGAATAGTCCTGTCCGTGATAACGGATCGGTCCCAATAGATTTTGGCACGGTCGTTTTCTAGGATTGGCTCCGGCAGATACTTGTAATACGGCAGCCTCTGTTGCAAGAGTCCGTATTTCAGAGCGAGCTCCTGATGCAGGATTTTGGCTGCTTGGTTGTGTCTGTGCAAGTACTCAGTGTTAGCAAGAGCCGAACAACCGGAAATAACATGCCTAAGTGACTCTCCGGGACGGCCACATGCTCGACAGATGTCTGTGGTACCGTCCTTTAGGATGTATTTCCGATAGTTCCGCGTCTTGATAACCTGGTCTTGTATTGCACAGACAAAACCTTCGGTTTCCCCAAAGAGGTCCCCGAAACGCAGCCAATGCAGGGAGGCTTTACGGTCCACGAAAGGTTCGTGAAGTACCTTGTAAAACCTCCCATGCAGCTCCTTCTCTTTCCATACGGACTCCCGATCAGAGGTGCTAAGTACCTCCGGGGTTCGCCAATCCTGTGAGGCCAACGATAAGGGAGTCAGTCCTTTATCACTAGTGACCACCTCTCCCCGAATACTATCATCCGTCATCGTCAAAAAATAGTTTCTGAGGTTGCATACCTCGCGGTTGTGCATGGTTTTGGCACTCAAGAGGCCTCGACCACCACACTTCCGCGGGATATACAATCTCATAACCGACGACCTCGGATGATGCATTCGATGAGAGGTCATCATCGTGCGGACTCGTCTGTCCAGAGCGTCGAGTTCGGTCTGAGTCCATCTGAGCACGCCAAATGTGTACATCAGTACAGGCATGACCCAGGAGTTAATGGCTCGGATCTTATTAACGCCTGACAAGTAGCTATTAAGCACACTTTTCAGGCGTTCATAAAACTCCTCGCAAACACCCTGTTTCACGTCTGCCACCTTCACACCGATGGTTTGTGACATGCCCAGATACCGGTATGTTTCAGCCTCGGAGAGTGCCCTCAAATGATTGGTGCCGACATCGACACCATCAGAGTGCACGACATGCCCCCTCTCAACATGGATGACCGCACACTTATCGACCCCGAGCTCCATCTTGACGGAACCACTGAAATCGTTAGTGATCGTCAGTAGCTCCGCCAATCTGTCAGCCGTGGGGGCGTAAAGCTTCAGGTCATCCATGTAAAGGAGATGAGGCAAGCGTGGTCCGCCTCTCCGAAACTGAAAGCCTGTCCCCGAATTCTCCAAGAGTGTGCTTAGAGGATTCAGGGCCAAGCAAAACCAAACTGGACTCAGGCAATCGCCCTGGAAAATCCCTCGCCTTATATCAATTTGGTCATCCGCGTCCGTCATCCGCTGACCGTCTAAACTCAGGATCGTTCTCCAGCACCCCATACACTGCCCGAGGAAGTGTCGAACTGTACTATCAATTTTGTACAGCTCAAGGACCCTCATGAGCCATGTATGAGGTACCGAATCGAACGCCTTCCTGTAGTCTATCCAGCCAGCGGAGAAGTTCCGACGGTTGCGTTTGACCAGTTGGCCTACGACTGCGTCGATGAGGAGCAGCTCCTTGCTACCGCGACTACCGCCCCTACATCCGTTCTGAGCTCCAGATATCACATTGTTATCAACAATGTGTTGAGTAATCTTGGAGCTCAGAACGGATGTCAAGGTCTTGTAAATTGTACAAAGACAAGTAATGGGGCGGTATTGTGATGGATCCGCGGTAGCATCGCTCTTTGGAGCTAAATGAGTGACCCCAGTAGTTAAGAAGTTCGGGAGCGTCCCACTCTCGAGGGCACTTTGGAACTGACGGGCGAGAGTAGCGTGACAGCGCGTGAACCCCTTCAACCAGTAATGGTGCAATCCGTCCGGCCCCGGACTTTTCCAGTTCGGAGCCTTACGGATCGCAGCCACCACATCCTCCTCGGATATGTTGACGGGGTTCATGGGCGCTATGGGCTCGCACGCTCCCTCGACCGCCTCGAACCATCGGCCCTCTTCGTGATCAACAGGCAGCGACCAAAGCCCACGCCAAAAGGCAACTACATCTGCTTTTTCCGGTCGCTGACCTGTCGTAACCACGTCGGGACGTCCCAAAGTTCTGTAGAACTTCTTCTGGTCACTCATGAAGAGACGATTCTGTTGGTACCTCTTTACCCTTTCAGAATATCGCCTAATTCGCTTACCCCAAGCAGCGATCTTCTGCTTCAGATCATCGATGCGCTCCACCAGTCTACAGGCAAACTCCGGTGAGTTGTCAAAGACATTCTCACCAGGGAATGCCTCCCTGACGAAGCGCACCACCCTCGGCCTATTGTTGCCTGATCTGAAGCTGGTCAGTTTGCCGATGAGGACCCTGGCCCTTGTGATACGGCTTTCAATCCGCCTCATCCAGGCTGGTCTAGTTCTAATCCTGGGACTAGTACTGCCAGCCTGACGGGAGCCACCAACTCTTGTTGGCGGCATCCTGACGCCGACTAATTGACAAACTGTCATTGCGGCGCCAAAGAGAATTGAACCCGTATCCCAAAGGTCCATGCTGCTCTCTAAAAATGAGGGCAGCATGTTATTGACGGCCTCAACGACATCCCGAACCTTGATGCTGAGAGGAACTCGGGGCAGCCTTGGCCTCCTTTCGAGAGGCACTTGGCGATATTCCAGGATCGTCTCTTCGAGTGCGCTCCTCACCAAATCCAAATCCAGGGAGACTGTTCCCCAATCGCTTTCCGCACCACCCACATCCGGCAGGTTAACAATTGGCTCCCTCCGTACTTCCCGTTCAGGGACTGGAGGGAGAACCTGCAAAGGTGGCTCTTCGTCTAGCGGGGGAACAGCCTCGCGTCGCAATTGTTCGAGTTCGGTAGTGCTAAAAAGTTCTGAGCGCTGTATGTACCGAACTCGATCCGCCAGGTTTTGTTCTGTGACGGTCAAATTAGGCTCCAGCCGCAGAAATTCGCGGTACATTGCTGCCCGATAACCCGTCCGTCCAGTTCTCGAACCCGAGGCCCTAAGATAGGCCCGCATGGCATTCCTATTCATATCGACCGTCCATGCCATGCGGCGCCTAGCTAAACCAGCGGCGGGCACCGACTGCTGGGACTGAGTTGCCCCAGTCCCAACCGATGCCAAGCCATCTGGTGGCTGAGGTGGTCGCGCAGACCGGCCAGGTGGTCGGGCCGGCCTGCGGCGGCTGGGGGACCGCATGCTGCCACGTCCAGCCCCAGCTCCAGACGTGCCCCTTCGATCACCCAAGGGAAGCGGCCCTATACGCTCATCATTATAACTTTTACTCATTATGATGAGCGAAGATTCACCCGGGGTTTCACTCACTTGCCCCGGGGAGACCGTTGTCACCCTATTCAGCGCTGGGACCAGTTTGTAGACACGGTCAACACCTACAAACTCAAGCGCAGACTATTTGCAAAGCCGGAATGGCAGACATATCATCCTGCCATTCCAACAATGGGCGGTGGGGTCGTCACATCCCTACGCCTTTTTATTATTATTATTAATACATTAACCTGTCTCAAAACTCACTTTTCATATTGATAAAAACCGTGTAAAAATCCGTTTCGACGTTTTTGATTTATTGCACTCAGACTAACAGAAAAACGAGGCGAGAGGGCTTCTTTTTAGAATATGTAAGGATTGACATTGAGTGAACAATATTTTTGTTATTGTTGTTGTACAATTTATATAATTATTACATTATTTATTGACTATTTACTCATACTTATTATAATTTTCGAAATTATATATATTACATATATATAGTATATTATAGTTAATGGATTTATCTGACCTAAATCTTAGTAGGGGTTTTTTATTTTTTTTTATTTTTTATTCAAAATTTTGATAATTATTGACTCAGTAATAAGTGAAAATATGTTTGTTTGTTTGGTTGTTCTAACTTGTTTTTAATTTTCCAAGTTTATGTAAATAGTCGTAGATCGTATATTAGTCGGCTTAGAATACCACGCGCGCGCGCTCCGCGAAAAGTTTTAGCTTAAATATTCATTTTCTTATAGTAAACGTAGTGTTAGATTTGATTTTTTGGTGTTAAAAAACGTCTAAATTCAGTGCCTACATTCTGGTATAAAGTGTGTGAAGGAGACGATTCAAATAAAGAAGATATTACGGAAAAACTGTCATTTTTGAAAATTAAAATTTCTTCAAAAAATCATTACTCCAGATTTATCGCTTTAAGCATACATTTTAAAGTGTGTTCTAGGTCGCCGCGGTGTTACGCATCTTTTGAAGTCAAAATAAAGAAGTAGACGTAAAAATTGGATTTTCTGGGAGCCAAAAACCATAAACCGGAAGTGACCCAAAAATCGGAACCAAAGTAGTGTACTCAAATTTGAAGATCTCCCCAGCTAGCCACTACAAAAAGAATAATAAGACCGTTTAGAGCATCAAATTCGGATAAACATTCGATGAGATATTGATTTTTAAGTGTTTTTTGAAAAATATAAAATTGTCAAAAAATCATATCTCTGAAAAGCGATCGATGACCTATATTTTTCTCGACATCATAAGAAGTGCATATTAGTGGACATTAAGTTTAGTGATAAAGCTAGTGATTAGTTCCTGAAAAAATTTTCAGTAGAAATTAAATAGTGAATAAGTTAAAAAAGGTCGTAACAGTTATTGAGAGTCATGGAATGTACAAAGTGCAGCAGGTCAATGAAGGCAGAGGATAGCCTGAAATGTGCTCAATGCCAAGCCCACTGCCACTTTCAATGCTTCGCATTAACTGAAAACGAATTCAAAAAGATACTTCCTATGAATAAACTGAAGTGGAAATGTGCGAATTGCAAGCACATAAAAAAACCCTACAGCCCGCAGATATCACTTCAGGTAGAATCAGCCGATGGGCAACCGCCTTCTTCAATAGTTAACATCGAGTCTGCAAACTTAATGAGTTACATGGAAAAAAAGTTTGATGCCATCGAAGAACACTTTTCCGCCCTGAAAAAATCATTCACAGACCAGCTAGTGGCTTTGACTAAAACAGTGAACTCATGGGAGTCACGCATCCAAAAGCTCGAGGCCCAAGCTGAAAACTCAACAAATTATATTTCAATGTTACATCCTCAAGATTTAGTAAACCATGTAGTCCGATCCAGGATACACTGCATGGTCACACCGTTCAGAGCGAAAATAACGATTTTTCAACTCATTCCGTTCACCAATCGGTCTCTCGTCCTCCAATCTCGTTCCTATGTTCGGTTCTTCATTCTTTTTAGGTGTGCTGCATTGGAAACACGTCTCGTCTCCGTAAAATAGAAATTGTTACAATCATACAGTTTCAGCTTTTCAGCTAGAAAATGCCAGTGTATAATGACTGTGCAAGTAAATATATGAATTGACAAGGACCTACCTCCGAAATACTATATATGTAAATTCATTTTTGATAGTTGGCGGCAAAAATGGCGGTGAGTAATATAATCATTTTATGTTCTTAAGCCCCTTAATGAGTTATTATACTTATACAGTTTTTTCTTCAATCCACTTTTTTAAGTGATGGTGCGATACTGCGCAGAAAGTGACATAATTCTAATTAACTTTATCAATGACCCACTTTTTAGTCTTATTAAAGTGATAATAAGTAATGTAATATTACCCAGAAGATTGAGGTAATGTATATCTAAAGTGGTTTTACCTACGCGATACAGCGTAGAAAGTGTCATGAATCATAAAAACAGTAAAGATGTTCAATATTAAAATTTTCTTAAAGAGATAATAAGGAATATTAACCAGAACATTGATTGTCATATTGTATTTTCTTGAACTGGTTTTACTAGATATCCCACAAAAGGTGACATGATTAATATGTATAACCAACTACTAAAATTTCAAAACGTGATAAGGCGTTATACCAAAAGGTTTTTTTTTTTTTTTAATACTTTTCTTTTGTACGAGATACCTACTTCCCAGAAAGTAGCTTTATTCATTTCAGCATTATCATCAATCAGTACATAGTTACTACATGTATATTAAATAATACAATGTGCACCTACCGTACGTTGTCACAATGAATAATATTATACATCGACAACTTTTTAATCTTCTTTAAGAGGTAATACGAGTTGTTATCCAGAAGATCAATTGGCATGCGCCTTCCTAAAGTGGTTGTACGAGATACTTACCAGAAAGTATCTTTATTCATTTCAGCATTATCGTCATTCAGTACATAGTTACTTCATGTATATGGAATAATACGGTGTGCACCTACCGTACGTTATCACAATGAATAATATTATACATCGACAACTTTTTAATCTTCTTAAAGAGGTAATACGAGTTATTATCCAGAAGATCAATTGGCATGCGCTTTCCTAAAGTGGTTGTACGAGATACTTCCCAGAAAGTAGCTTTATTCATTTCAGCATTATCATCAATCAGTACATAGTTACTTCATGTATATGAAATAATACGGTGTGCACCTACCGTACGTTATCACAATGAATAATATTATACATCGATAACTTTTTAATCTTCTTAAAGAGGTAATACGAGATATTATCCAGAAGATCAATTGGCATGCGCTTTCCTAAAGTGGTTGTACGAGATACTTCCCAGAAAGTAGCTTTATTCATTTCAGCATTATCATCAATCAGTAAATAGTTACTACATGTATATTAAATAATACGGTGTGCACCGACCGTAAGTTTTTACTATAAAAACGTTGAGTTGTCGGAAAATAATGTGTCATACGAACCAGTACGAATGACGTACCCAAGCAAGAAGAACCTAAAGGTCGAAACGCCCATAGTTCCCATCACTGACGAGTTCTCTGAACATTGGGGTTATATATCCCAGCAGGATTAACATGAAACAGTATGATGGTAAGTATATCGACAGGTACCTGATAATCTACTCAGTGAATTTCACTTGAGGTGCTGACTTTGCCGTAATAATAGTTTGGAAAAATCACAAACACAATATCAGCTTTGATTGCCTTTTGGCTCTTAGTTACATATCCAATAACCTTGTTATGGATAAATCAACATCATTATTTTGAATAATCACATGGTAATAATGTTTTTCATTATTACTCACAAACGAAAATTAAAATAGTTTTCATTATTACCCACATACAAAAGACGACGGACTATCTTGCTGTCTAATTATGATGCCCACATGGCATTACAAGACCGCCGCCGCAACTGTCCCCGCTCGCTACGGTTGTGCTTGTACCTGCCGTGATGAAGACCGTGATGGACATGTCGCGTCACTGCCGCCGCCGCCACCGCCGCCGGCCGCCACCTGCTAGACGCTCACAGGTACACTCAGTGTCGTCACAATGCACATAGCTGCTGATGATGCTGATGATCCATTCATATCTTTGTAAATTATGACGTCGTGGAAGGGTGTAAGAGTTTTTTTTCATAAAATTCATTATTACAACTAATTTTTGAAATTTTTGAGGGCCACGTACCAGAAACGTTTTATTCATGTGTTTTAAATGAAATATATGTATTATATACAAATATTCATATATGTGTGATTGAGATTGTAGATTAGTTCTTAAACCGAGAAATTCATTCAGAGATCATAAGGGAATCATCTCGAATAACACAATAGATTCAAAGGAATCTTACATTTTGTTTCTTTTAGCAATTGTACGTATGCCTTTACCAAAAGTAAAGAACACGAAAAAATGTAGTTTTCACAAACTTGATAAATTTTATCGTTTTCCTTCTAGACCATTACCTTTACCGTTTATCTTTACGAATGTCTCTGTTGGTATTTAGTAAATACAGGGCTCCAATAGCATAACTGACACAATTGAAACCTCTCCATCGCAAAACCACTTACGTGTTTGCAATTGCCAACATACAAATTTGAATTTGTTACTTGTTCATATATTTCTACATATTTAAATAAATAATTTTCTAATATAAAAATTATATATAAAAAGCAGTTGGTCTTTGGAAGTTTTTACACTAAACTTTTATCATTACATTTTATCTGAATCGCCTTTTGCAGAACGTATTTATAACTGCTTATGGATCCGCATGAAGGGCGGTTATTTTTATGTCTATGGTCTTTTCATGGTCATACGAGGTCAAAACGAACTGAAGATAGTTCCCTTTTATTGGGTTTGAATCTAGTTGGTTTTAGAAATATTACTATACAAAAGCATATCGCAGGTATGTAGCAGGGTAGGTAAGAAATTCCCTTATATTTCTTACGTCAATAATTTACTTTTATTTAATTGGATAGTAATCGAGAGCATGCTATCGTTTTTTATTTTGTATGTATACATACAATCATATCTCACGCCATTGGTTCCCGTTTGGGTGTGCAGTGACTGTCGATCGCCGCTTTTAGCAACCAAACAATATTTTCGTAAACCTATGTATAACTAAAACACATATTCTGTCAAGGCGAGTCATAAATATACCTATTTACATCACAAGCAAAACATATTGTATAATATTTATACATATGTTATATTTAATTTTAATACAATAATATTCTTGATTGCAACATGATCTTCATGCTTATAATATTTTTTCATTCCATTTGTACCTTGAAACTGCAATTCTCAATGTTCCCTTTTTTGCACATTCGACATATATAAAATAAAGGTGTAGAAATACAGACTTTTTTTTTTGGCCTTAAAAAATTCAAAGGCTCTCTCTTTTTTATTTATTTATTAAGTCAGAAAATATCTTTAAGAAAATCTTATAAACTTTAAAGATATTATAATAATGTCTATTACCAAAAGTCTAACAAAAAGAAAGCATTGTTAATTCTGTCTTGTTCTGATTATTTTTCTAGTCGAATTAGTTAAGCAGTTTCTACTGAAATCGTCTAAAATATTGTTAACTATGGTATGGTCATATATATATACATGTATATATGGTTGGCAATAGTAAGTACTATTATACCTCTATAGGTATGGTGTATCAAATACAGAGTGCACTCATTAATAAGTTTAATGTCTTAAATTAATCAACCAACAACAGTTTGGCGACAAATTCAAATCAAACCTTTCCTCTTGGTTTGGACTTATTCCTAAGCATATAAATATAATTGTATTTTAATCTCGGGAGTATAAGTAATTTATAAATATTATTCTTAAAAATAAATTTAAGAAAGCATTCTTATCTTCTTGTATAGATCTCAAGATATAGTTGCTACATGTATTTTAATTCTTCTTTCAAATACTTTGGCTACAAAGATTCATCTTTCTATTTTGAAAGAAATTTTCGTTAATCATTTTACATTTACAATGACATAAACACTTTTTGGCTGCGTACTGATCAGGGATGCCCATTGGTAGTTTAAGAAAGCGAGTAGATAGACTGGCTAGTCGACCTGTTTGGTATAGCTTTATTTTTTATCATCCTATATGTGATAAACAAAATATGTATTTTGACTTTTGGTATTATACTAGTTTTAGTAGTAAATGACAGTTTTTAAATACTTTGAAATTTAATGGGAAATGGACTTTCACCAATACCTTTAATTGTAATAATTTTATTGTTTGCAATAATTTATTTAACCAAATACATGTTATCATTTGCAACCAGAACTCTAAACATCTACATGGTTTACTAAATCTTGAGGATGTAACATTGAAATATAATTTATGGTTAAAAGAACTTACCTAAGTGAATTTCTACCAAAATTATATGAAATGTTACATCCGAAGAGATTTAGTACCCACCCTAACCCAGAGAAAGGTGAACCTATCTAACCCTTCAGTTGCAAATTCACAGCTAAGATACCTCTAAAATAAATGAAGAACCGAACATAGGAACGAGATTGGAGGACGAGAGACCGATTGGTGAACGGAATGAGTTGAAAAATCGTTATTTTCGCTCTGAACGGTGTGACCATGCAGTGTATCCTGGATCGGACTACATGGTTTACTAAATCTCTTCGGATGTAACATTTCATATAATTTTGGTAGAAATTCACTTAGGTAAGTTCTTTTAACCATAAAATTTAAAGGAGAAATTGGCAGACGTGACACCGAAATTACTTCACTGAATACCGTGATACAATCGCTAGAAGAAAAAATAAACTCCCAAGAACAAAATTACCTTCGCAACGAGCTTGAGATAACAGGAGCTACTGAGGTGGAAAATGAAAACCTTCACCACTTGATTAGCGTCATAGCTCACAAAATTGGACTAGATCTGCAGCCGACTGACATTGATAGAGTCATCAGAGTCGGTCCAAAAACCAGTAGTCACAGACCAACCGCGGAGCCCCGCCCTATCGTAGTTCGTTTCATCCGCAACACTAAACGAAACGACATGATCAGCGCCGCCAGAGTGAGAAGAAACATTACCACTGAGGATCTAAACATCGTGGGTCCACCGAAAAAACTCTATTTCAACGAAAGACTCACCAAAGCAAACCGAAAACTTTTTCGTGACGTCAGAATCAGAGCCAAACAAATCGGAATCAGGTACACATGGGTCAAAAACGGTTGCATCTTCACGCGCAGAGAAGAGGAAAAGTCTCCCAAACAAATATACAACTTCGACGATATCGACAGACTCCTTGGTAGAGCTCCAGCTCAGCCGCCACCAGGACCGTCAGACGCGGCCGCCAGCTTCACCTCCTTGTAATCATGATTACATTCTGCAATTCCGTCCTAAAATGATCCCGTCTTCAATTTCTTCCTTTGGTAACGTGTTAAGATTTTTAGATTATTATACTTATAATATAGTTTTAAGAGTAAAGAATTATTTTATTCGACTCGTACTAGATATACTTAGTTATTTAAGCTTATTCGCTCAAACGAGTTTTCACAAATTATGTAAAGAGACCGTAAAATGCCAAATAGTCGGCTTTTGTTCATTGTACTACTATATAATTATCTACAATATTATACAAAAATATTTATATTATATACCATTATATTTTATCTTTACAGTTTATTTACGTATATACTATATACTATCTACAAACATAAACTCCGATAGTGCGATGGAAACAACCCATCTCAGCTCCAGCTACATGCGTGACCAAAAAAGACACAATTTAAAAACTTCTTTTCAGTATAATCAATGGCCACCCTAGATATTGTGTCCGATTTTGACAACGCACTAGATCCTACTTGTCACGCATTAGACTTAGCTGAGAATTGTAAAAAATACATTAATGAAAGCCACGATTTTAAGGTTCTTTTATTCAACATTAGAAGCCACAACTGTAATTTTCCTAATTTCTTAACATTACTAAAACGTTTAGAAATTAAATATGACGTTATAGTTCTCACTGAGTGCTGGCTTGGTAAAAATCCGATAATAAACTCAATTGAGGGGTACTCGCACCATTATACAAAAACATTTATTAATCAAAATGGCGGTATAATAGTATACATAAGACATGAGTTGCAAGCCGATGTAAGTGAACCTTTATTTGAAGAAGCAGATTGCCTCACTATCCACCTTTCGAATAATTTTACCCTTATTGCCATTTATCGTTCGCCTTCCTTTTCACAGATTGATAACTTTATTGAGTCCCTTGACAATCTTCTTGAGTCCCACAAAGACAAAAACAATATTTTATTAATGGGGGACATGAATATTGACATAATGCCTGAGACCTCTAACTTGAAAAAAACTCAGTATTTATGTACAGCCGCAGAACACGGATTAAGACCTATTATAACTCAACCTACTAGAAACACCACTTGCCTAGACCATATTCTAATTAAAAGTAAATATAAATCAGTAGCACTTGTGTGTAAAACCTCTGTATGCGATCACGACTTACCAATGGCCTTTATAAACACAAACTACCAAATACCCAAACGTACACGACAATCTATTAAAACCGACTACAACGCCGTTATCGCGGACTTAGAAGCTATAGACTGGTTGGCAGTTATTTCCTCCTCTGATGTCAACGTAGCTACCAACAAATTTGCAAATATAATTAAAACCTCTATCGATAAACACACGAAGCGTGTAACAGTCAGTCGATCTATGTTCAGCTGTAAACCCTGGATAAGCCCCGGCCTGCTTCGTTGTATGAGGAATAGAGATCGCCTGCATCTGAAAAGCAGAAGGTCGCCAAATAATGCCACAGCGAAACTTATCTATACAAGGTACAGAAACTTTTGTAATAATTTACTACGTAAAGTAAAAACTGCATACGAATATAATCTACTCAACGAAAGCAAACATCAACCAAAAAAACTATGGAACGCTGTTAAGTCGATCTGTGAATTATCATCTAAACACCATCCAGCTAATGAACTCACAGGACAACAAGGGAGGGAAACTGAGTCTCTAAACCAATGCAATAACTATTTTGCGACCGTAGGGACTAATCTTGCAGATAAAATAATTAAAAAAATTGGAAAAACTGAATCTGAACTTGCAGCTCTGGCCAGAACCTCAACAACCCCCGTCTCATCTTTCTTTCTTAGACCTACAGACCCCCATGAAGTCTTAAACTACATTAAAGAACTGCGGAATGAAAGCGCACCGGGACTCGACGGTATCAAAAATCCTATCCTAAAAAGCATAAGTAAAACCATTATTACACCTCTAACGCACATATGTAACTTGAGTCTTTCGAACGGCTGCTTCCCTGATATCTGGAAAACAGCCGCAGTCACACCAATTTATAAATCTGGAGACAAAAGTATCCCATCAAATTACAGACCTATCTCATTGCTTTCTGTAGTGTCCAAGCTGCTTGAAAAAATTGTTAACCGTGTCGGCTCATGAACTACCTAGAGCACCATAACCTGCTTTCTCACTTTCAGTTCGGCTTCAGGCGTGGACGCTCTACTGAACACGCAGTCACTTTACTGCTTGACACCGTTTCAGCACATTTGGATCTGGGAAAATGCTGCCTTGGCGTTTTTCTCGATCTAGCCAAGGCATTTGATACGGTGTCGATCCCAATACTCTCTCAAAAGTTAGAAAATCTTGGAATAAGGGGACAATCTTTAAAATGGTTTCAAAGTTATCTGGCAAATCGTAAACAACTAACAAAAATTGAAGGTATGGTCAGTGACCCTTCTCCTATTGACTTCGGAGTGCCACAAGGCAGTATCTTGGGGCCAAGTTTATTCATAATCTATATGAACGATCTGCAATTGGCAGTACCACGATCGAACAAAACTAATACTGTTTGTTATGCCGATGACACGGCCATGATCTTTGCAGGTGATAACTGGGAAGAAACATTTAGAGAGGCTGAAGAAGGCCTGCGCATAGCAGCCAACTGGCTCTCCATCAATCTGCTAACACTTAATGTAACGAAAACGAAATACATAAGTTTTCATAAAACTAAAGCTTCTCAACCTAACTTGGATAGCCTACTGATAATGCATACCTGTCAACCACTGACAAATGTTTGCTCCTGTGAAGCGATTGAAAGAGTGAACTCAATAAAATATCTGGGTATAGTAATTGATGAAAAATTAAACTTCGCGAAACACATCGAATATGTATCAGGTAGAGCGAGGAAACTGATACACATAATGCGGTTACTTCGCAAAGGTGCAAGTAAAGACATAGTCGTACAAGTATATACGGCGCTTTGTCAATCGGTTCTCGGTTACTGTATTCCTTGCTGGGGAGGATCTTCAAAAACTAATGTGGAGGAAAAGGGAAGATCTTCCGCCAGGCGGTGGTATGCCTGGGGAGCGCGGTCCAACTGTATTAAGTTGTCCTCAATGCTGACTCCTACAGCCACGGTGCGGGTGCCCCGCTGCGTGTCCCATTGCTGCCGTGCTGCGAGTCGTGTCTCTTGAGCCGTGGATTCGAAGCGCTTTTTCTTGTCTGCTGTCCTTTGATATCCTTTTGCTGCTCGTACTTGTCTGGCCAATCCAAATGACTCCTTGTGCTTAGAAGGACGCCATCGTGTTCTGTAGTCGGTGGTCACCAATGTGGAGGAAAAGGGAAGATCTTCCGCCAGGCGGTGGTATGCCTGGGGAGCGCGGTCCAACTGTATTAAGTTGGAACTTGTATATATAGTAAATGTTTTAGAAACTTCGATTGCGCGATGTACGATTTGTATGGCGAGTCTTGATGACGCGTGTGACGTAAATTACTTTGTTTCGTGTTGCTGTGGAATGTGATTCTTCTTGCACTGTCAGCGTTTCTATGTAGTGCGCGTCATTGTGTACTGACAGCGCGTCGCTACAACTAACATGCTTGTGTTAGAGAGGGCCCAACGCTCAGTTCTCAAGGTAATGCTGAATAAACCAAAACGATTCCCTACCACTGTACTGTACAAAGAATGCCAGGTTCTCTCTGTACGTCGTCTTTATATTTATAGGGTATGTTTGCTGCAGCATCGTCAAATTTTCAACTCACCAGATTACAATAAACTCCTGCAAAAAAGAACATTTAGAGTAAATGTGCCAGCAACTACCACGCGATTTGCACAAAGATTTCCAAAATTTCTTATTCCATTTATATATAACCAGGTCCTAAAATACTGTGACTTAAAATGCGCTACAATGCAAGAGGCGAAGAAAAAACTGAAAATGTGGCTCTCTAACTTAGAATATTTAGAATCGGAGGATTTATTAAATATACCCCAATAAATTTAACAAAATATATTTATACATATATATATATATATAACATTTGTATGTTTATAAGTGTTTGTATATGTGTACATTATATATACGTATATGTATATTACTTTATTACATTATATTGTTTTATTATAACATAATTTTATCTACTTACATAAGGTTATTTATACTATGAATACATAATTTTACATAATATATGCAACATACCAAACGATCTCATATGGTTAAGATTCACTTGTTACTTGTTACAATTTTAGCTCATATTTTTTATTTTATTTTAGTTCTAACTTGATAATAACTTATTATGCGCCACCTGAGAAATCCTGTCTACAAGCAATTGTAAACCGCCTACCTCGTCCCCCGCGATACAGGCATTGCCTAGTGCAGGGGACACCGACATCTTATTTTGTAAAATACTTACCACCTGTGTACCAAACGCCTAATTGTTATTACCATTTTAAATTAACGAATACGACTGTTGTTTGTTTTTACTGGTGTAAATAAAGATTTTTTCATTTTTAGGGCTCATAATGAAAACCAGTTCTGATTTTGTGTATACTTATACACAAATCAGAAATTACTGATTGTGGGCCCAATTTAGCGAAACCATTTCTTTAAATTATTGTATGAATTCTGTATATGTGTGCTAAATAAAAACATTCTTTTCTTTTGTTTTCTTTTCTTATTTAACGCCGTGTAGTGTCGGCTTAGAATAGCACTACCCCGTTTCTACCGATGGGTGTACGTATGAGGCGACTAACGGTATTAGGGCTTTTAAGGGATTTTTGTGCAATGCGGTTGGAGACCCATCACCACCAACAACCTTTACTTTTCCCCTTTCAATTTTCTAAAATTGGCTGAGGAATTTCTAATTCCTTAGCTTCCTTAGCCTATAGCCGTGAGTATATGTATGTATTTATGTATTTAATAAATTAAAACATACATACAAATACTCAAGGCTATAAATCCCAATAAAGGGTAGTCAGAGCTTTGGAATTCAAAATTCCTCTGCCACTTTTGGAAGTTCAGGGGTGAAATATACTCACGGCTATAAATCCCAGAATACAGCAGTTGCTAGTCAAGATTACAAATTCGAACTTATTTATAGTGAATATTTTATAAAAAGCAGGTTTCTTACTATTTCTTTTTTATACATTGTTTTAATTATTATCATCGTCTATTTACTTAAAGATAAATATTTTTTAAAGTTTGGTAATCGGTAAAATCATATTTATAACGGGTATCCCCCGATGAAAACCAAATAAATAAGGTGTCCAAAATTAATCATCTTTTCGTATGTTTCGAAGCTTTTATCATTTAACTAAGGATTTCCTAAGGATCGCTAGTAAGCAGAGCAAAATATAGTGAAAACTATTGTTACCTTCCTATTTCAAATAAATAATATAAGTGAAATAAGATACCGTGTAGTGTTGGCTTAACTGGGCACAAATATTTTTCTATCCGGGTATCGTAAAAAGCAATTTAGGCTTTTGGTTTGGGGTTTTTGAAGTCATTTATTAGATACTTTATCGTCCTTTTAATATCACCATTATTTACTTACCATTTTTTCTCTACTCAACTTCAAAAAGTAGCTGCGGTAATTTTAACACTCAAGCACCGGCTACCCCTTTTTTTATAATCTGCTAATTAAGAATATGTATGTATGAAAATATAAGTCTTTTTGTAACCTTTAGAGGAACTCTTATTAAAACACCAACAGAGGGTCACCCTACTTAAAACGAGAAACAGCGATCTAGTTAGCCATCCTTGTTCAGGACACCTTTAGGTCGCCAGTGCGCATTCCTGTTTAAATAGTACTTCCATGATAGACCCCATATGGATGGACCCACAGATTACTTATATATACTACGTAGATGGACCGTTCATTTTAAAACTTTAGAAATGTTAACTTATCGTTCTCCATCTGTGCTGTGATTGATTTTGATTATTTGTGTTGATATTGAAGTTTCTTCTGATTCTATGTTAAATATTTACTAAGTTTACACCGAGAAATTGAGAAATGTAGTTTTAATGTAATTTATGGTGCTCAGAGTTCTTTCTTCTACAGCACCATGTATACCCGATTAAGATGTCCTGAAAATAGTTCAACGCCAAAACGACGTAGACTGGGAACTTGTCGAAATTTACGACCAATAAGTGTTCTTCACAGTAAATTGCTTGAAAATGATAAAGATATTAGCAAATCTCTTATGGGAAGATGCGAATCGCCCCCTATACCTTGCAACCAAGTTGAATTTTTATCAGAATCAAATAAAAATCACGATGAGATCTCTCCCCAATCACCAGTACTGTTTAACTTTTCTATGGAAGTTTTTGAAAACGATAGACTATCACCAATTTTAGACAGTAAGAGGTCACAATCATCAAATCAATTGAGAAATCCAAATAGTGCAATCCAAGAAAACTCTAGCATCTCAGATATGTTTGATTCAAAATTTGAACTACAAGAAATGACACAAGTTTGTTCTGAGTTCAAGAAAAATGTTTCCAACACTTTTCAAAAAGTAAATAAATCAATATGTGCTTTAGAAATGGAGAGTAATAATGAATTTATTGATACCAAAGACTCCTTCCTATTAGATATAAAAGAATCATGTGTTTTGGAGAAAAATCAAGATAATAATGTAAACACATTCTATGGATTATCTCCAAAAGTAAAAGGATTATTTAAATCACTTAGAAATATTGATAAGTTTTATGGTAAGCCTTTTATTTATTTAATCAAATTTACAGAAAGTTAGAATAAATTAAATAGTTGAGTGATACCTGACACCATTAGGAAGTTAAAGCCAAACTTGCTCTTGGCAACCAAATTTGTAACAGATTGACCTTTTTATCTATCATTTCAGCTGTGTAGTGTCGGCTTAGAATAGCACTACCCCATTTCTTCCGGTGGGTGTACGTAAGAGGCGACTAACTGTATTGGGGCTTTTTAAGGGATTTTTGGGCGATGCGGTTGGAGACCCATCACCAACAACCTTCCATCACCAA
The DNA here is from genome assembly GCA_963576735.1 of Bedellia somnulentella. Lineage (NCBI taxonomy): Eukaryota > Metazoa > Arthropoda > Insecta > Lepidoptera > Bedelliidae > Bedellia > Bedellia somnulentella. Next base: position 22,487,740 of record OY755171.1, on the reverse strand, counting down.
CCATCCTTTCCCCACTCAACTTCAAATTCAAATCGTTTATTGCTTCATTTGGTAGATTAAGATGTTACAAATATTAATTAAGTTCCGACAATTACCCCTGTTAGGGCACTGCAAAATCTTATAACCATCTTAAAATTAATATACAGTTTAAAATAACAATTAACAATTTTATCAAAAGTAGTTACCAATTTTAATACAGAATTTAAAAGACAACTTAATGATAATAATAACATTTTAAAAGACTAGAATATTGGATAAATCAATTTGGTAATCTTCTTTCTTAGCTTAACCCACTTGTTACGGAAACAAAAAAAGTTAAGTTTATAAGTTGATTTTTGGTTTGGAAGCAGTTTAATGGCCTACGATTAAGAAAAAAATACAAAAAAAAAACAGAATTTTCTGGGAAAGCCGGAAAATGGTGTTGTTTTAAAACTACGGTAGTAATATGTACTACTGTTGCAAGGGTTCATGGTGAGTTGATTGAAACAAAATATATTTCGAAATAAGTACTTCTCTTATTGAATAATGCACATGTATGTAGGTACGCTTTTAACATTGCTTATGATAGGCTGCAAAACAATCTCTTGGGTGCAACGTAACGTTACATTTTACGCAAAAAAAGGCATGTTTGTGACAATATCCACAACGCAGTTGTTTAGGGCGATATGTTACGATGTGTCCTATGTTATCATATCGTGAAGATTCATGTAAACTACCGGAAGCCCGACCTGGCATACGATGATCTGTTTTTCTGTATGTATCCAGTAAACCACATGACACACTTCTTCTGAACCTTAGATGATCGTATTCACCGCCGTCATTTTTATACAGCTGCCAGGCATTGTGCAGTGCCATATCGATACAGTGAGAAAATAAACAGAAATACCATTTCTCGCCCCTAATTGAAGTCCTATAGAGCCCAATATTTTGATCAGACCTGTCTACGCCCCCCATATTTTCATTATAGGAATTTATTAGGGCCGGCTGATCCACATGGATGAATTTCTTTTCTTTTTGAGAGAAACGTTTGACTTTTGACGGAGGCAATACTTTTTGAGAATTGGAAGCAACAGTCACCACACTGTTGTCGTTCCATTTGCACACGACAATTTCTTCTGCCCAGTAGATTTGTACTGAAAAGACCCCCTCTCAGTTTTTTGCATCTCTTTGTTTGGGGGCAAAGGACACTTACTAGTTTGGTTCTCCCTTATTGTACCAGTAGCTCTAAAACCTCTATTTTTAAGCTCTTCCAAACGGGATCTGTAATAATAAGAAATACCTACTTCAAAAACACAGATAAAACAATAAAAGCGTAGGTAACACAAAAGATTTCAAGTAGGAAGAATGTATTTCTATGCACCGTCCTCATTCTCACTGCATGAGTAGGTAAGGTAGTTCATTTTACGATCCTCGTTTATAAACAACACCTACTTTTCTCGACAAAAAAGGTACCAAAATGTTAATTGTAAGGCATATTATTTTTCTGCATAGATAAAACTACGTTATAACAACAAGTTAAATGTAACTTCAGGCCAATATTATATTTAAATGATATTGTACTTACCCTTGAAAAGACATGATTATTTTTCGTATTTTATAGATATTTATACAAAAAAAAACGTAATATCTTGACGTAAACTGTATTTTTCCTCGGTTAGATGCTGCACTGACGAAAGCAATCACATTATAAAATTTCATTAAAACTACCCACATTTCAATGTAGATTTTATTATTCATGCTGTTGTTTTAAAACGACGGTAGTAACAAGTGGGTTAATAATATATTTTTCTTAGTGTGTAAATGAGATCTTTAAGATGCTAACTTATAAGTTTACTTATGATAAATTATAATATTGGTAACGAATATTTTAAACTACTTATGTAGACAAGAATGTTTATTGAGGTAGGCAAGTAAAAGAAGAATGAAGAGATGGAAATGTGAAAGGGTTGAAGGATTTATTTTAAAGCAGATTAACTTCCAAAAGTGGCTGAGAAATTTCTAATTTCTCAGCTCTGGCTACCCCTTTTAGGGATTTATAGCCGTGAGTATATGTATGTATGTATGCATTTGTATAAATGTAAATCTGCAGAGCAAAAGTTTGACTATAAATAAGATGTTGTATGAAGTACAGTCACATTTCTATACTTTAAATCTTTCTTATTTAATTGCATGCGAAATATAGCAAGATTGCATTAGTACATGCACCAGCAAAGGTCATAAGTGAAAAGTGGATCATTGATTTGAAAATTATTGGTGATGAAGCTGATTATGATTGTATTCAAATAACTTTTAAAGATATATCATGGGATCATGAAAGTGTTTCTCATACTATACACATACATATACATAATCCATTTTTTAAAGTATTTATACTAATTATCATTGTAATGATATCTGAGGGTTCTACGTTTTGGTAATCAGTACATAATGTACATATGTACTCCCCGCTATAAATCCCAAAAAGGAACAGCCAAAGCATTATAATTTGAAATCTTCAGCCACTTTAGGAAGTTAAATAAATATAAATAACAATGTAGAAAAATTTAAGTATCATTGGTGTTGTTTCTCCTGCCAAATCGCTCAATACTCTTCAAGTCACTTTCAATACTCTCAGCAAGAAATGGGTTAGTCCTTCTTAGCTGACACTCCACAGCTAAAATATACTTGAATTTTTCTTTTTCATGTACTCATTTTATAAGACTGACACAATATGCATAGCCTGATACTAATATTCATTCTGTTTCAGACTGGCAAGATGAATGTTTAAATTTGCCTGCAATCAAACAAAGACGAAATCTTATTTATGCTTTACCAACCAGCGGCGGAAAAACTCTTGTTGCTGAAATTCTGATGCTCAAAGAAGTTCTAAATCGAAAAAAGAATGTCCTGTTTGTGTTACCATTTGTGGCAATTGTGCAAGAAAAGGCAAGAAAATTAAAAACTTAGCTCAAAAACCAACCTTTTACAGGCACTTTTGCAGAGGTACAAATAATTCTGAACATCACGTGAATTTGTCACCTGGTAGAGTACCCATTTTTTGCTTCAACAGTGTGCTCACGTAATAGGGGACACGCTTATCGTGTGAGTATGTGGATAGTTTGGCGTGTAACTGTGGTCTTCATAATACTAAATATAGAGACATCATACACCATATCATCTGGCTTGTTTTCAAATCGAATAGATGTGTAGCGACCTTTTCTGCTTCAACTTAACATAAAGTAATAAGTGGAGGAGCACCTAACAGGGAAAATGTTCAATTAAAGTGACCAGCCTGGCTAGTACTAGCGGTGTTTAAACTAGTTATCGCGTGGGATAAATCAGCCATCTCTTATGCACTTACTTAGTATCGTATACTGCCATCTCGTTCTAATCGTTATCGTGTCGATAAAATAGCGCACGTGCTTGCCCTTCTGTTAGTGGTAGCACACTTATCGTTTTGACTGCAAATCTCGTAAGTTGACGCCGCTATCTCATTCACACTCAGAAAATATCGTATATCTATCTTATTATAATTAAATATTTCTATGCTTGTCATGTTCCTGGTGAGTGTTGCTATGGAGTGTCCTAGTGTGATGTGTTTCCTTTTATACAAATTTGAACTCATTCACGATTTCATTACAGATATGGTCCCTATCTCCATTTGCCGTACAACTGGATTTTCTTCTAGAAGAATATGCTGCTGGTAAAGGTGTACTTCCCCCAAAGAAGAGAAGAAAAAAGAATAGTATTTATATTGCTACCATTGAAAAGGCACTCATACTGATACATAACCTAATCGAACTAAATCGTTTGAATGAAATCGGACTTATTGTGGTAAGTTTATTTAAAACAAAGTTTACACTTTAAGAATGTTCAAAAAATCGTAAAATAAAGGATAGTTTAATGTAGGTTTTTAATCATTGTACTACTACTAAGTAGAGATTAAGGTAAATAGAGTAACACCCGATTTCTGAACTGAGTATTCAAGCTGAGAACGACTTAAGTATTGTTTTGTCTCATTCAGTTGTTAAGATTTCCATGCGACAGAACGGTACTTAAGTTGTTCTCAGCTGGAATACGCAATTGGCCTAGACCTCGCTTTTATAACATACCCTTTTCATATTATAAATCGATAAAGGACATCAAACTTAACAACTTTGCCTATGGAATGTCTATCTAAAATATTGTTATTATCTAAATATTTAATAATGAAAAATATCATATACCTAGTTCAAACTGAGAAAGTATAGAATGAGATTCTTTGCTTCAGTGAAAATAAGAAATAAAATAAAAAAACATCTGATCTATGCTTTTCGCTCTGTAAACAAAAACATAACTTCTTTAGGTATTTTCCAGTTTTTTCCAATTGGCCTAGACCTCGCTTTTATAACATACCCTTTTTATATTATAAATCGATCAAACTAAACACCGAAAGATGTTATGTTTTTATTTACAGCGCGAAAAGCATAGATCAGATGTTTTTTTTTATTTCTTATTTTCACTGAAGCAAAGAATCTCATTCTATATATTCTCAGTTTGAACTAGGTACAACATTTTTAAATATTTTTTTTTTTGAAAATTACAAAAATTTAGATAGGCCTTCCATGGGCAAAGTTGTTTAGTTTGATGTCCTTTATCGATTTATTATATAAAAAGGGTATGTTATAAAAGCGAGGTCTAGGCCAATTCAGAAATCGGTC